>JAKMWZ010000001.1:600000-798879 GCA_025328985.1 Colletotrichum sp. SAR11_239
GTAAGCTTGTGATTGAGTCGATGAGAGTCATGGTAAAGCTTTTGATGCGGATACAAGTCTGCTTCTTATATGATATGAAAGGAGAATATCAGAGAGGGCCTGTCTTCACAATAAGTACGAGCGAGAAGAAGTTATCGCGGGTCTCTCAGGCTGACAAACCACAGAAACCAGTGTTGCTGAATTCGTCAAAACTCACCTCAATGACGCTTCAGTCAGAGAATGCGAATGACACGACGCCCAAACATTGCAATCCGGCGAGGGAGGTGTGCTCGACTGGCATTTCAGCCAGCCACATTTTGCATGTTTCGGTCCCAGGAATGGGTCCGTGATCATGCATTCGCCATCTTCCCGTGGTTGAAATTGAGGATCGCCTCATACAATATTCTGGACGGCAAATCGCAACCAAATGGGTAGCATAGAGCGCCTTCTATTCCACCAGACCCGGTTCAAGGCAGAAACTGTAGTCTAGACTGCAACCACTTGCTTGCATTCGCGCAGTAGGCTTTCTTCCAAGCATATGTTTCCCGTTTGCACGCGGGGAGAAACCACACACGCGGCCCGTCTCCAGCTCCCGCCTCTAGTCCCTGTTCCCGAACGTTCTAACCCTACAAGGTCGCGCAATTGCGACGAATGAAGATGCGTTGAGAAATCCGTGGCTCCGAGCCGGATTATCGTGTCATTCTGTGGAATGGGGGTTAATTGGAGGGTTCAAGACATCAACCACGGGTACGCCTCGGTTAGAGCATAGCCTATCCGCAACGGGACTTCCCGCAGATCCAACACATTTCACACGCTGGCGACAAGAAGCAAGGCAAAAGTCTTGATGCCATGACGACTTCGTGGCTGAAATGACATTTTCATCGAGGCAGGCAAGCAGGCGACGAGCAAGTGTGAGAAATGTTGAGCAACTTTGCTGGAATGAGAGAGGCAAAGACCCTGACCTCTTTACGCCAAGCTTCTCGACATGCATTCTTCAAACTGTTAAGTTACAAGAATGCTGGATTGATGGACGCCCGTTTCAAGAAGATGCAATCGCCGCGGCTTCTGTCGTCAGCACCCGAGGGCAAAAGTGAGACCTGGTGAACTGACAACGAGCGGCCTGGCCCATGTGGCTACCGGCTGCCGCCTCCAGAGCCTGAGACATTGTCTGTTCTAGCGTTCCCGTGCCTCCAGCCGTGCCGCATTCGTCCAGGGAGCTCTAATGCTTGGGTTCCAAACTGGAGCATGTGGCTGAGCTATTCAATTATCCGTATGTTTGGTATTTGATCGTCCAATGAATGATTTCAAAATTCCTGGGCCAGTAGTACTGCAAAGGAGAACCCGAAGATAGCCGCCTTGAGCATTTGGCCGGTCCTTGGGCACTCGAATCCCTCCAGAGTGTAGAATGACCTACGAGCTGAGTTGACCAATGAGAGCACATTATACTCGGGCATCTATTCAGACCATGAAGGCCACCAAAGACGTCGAACGTACGGCCTATCTCGGAACATCTTGGATTCTGTCTTCACTGTAGTCCCAACCATCTTTGAGACGATTCGGGCAAGTAGATGACGAACGGAGTTTCATCGGTTCATGATACCTTGGTTCTTGGTATTGATCCACGCAAAGTAGCCAAGCATTTCGGGGGCATGGACACCTCGCTGGCCGTTGGATCGTCTTGTCTCACGGGCTGGTGAACTATCCCGTGCGCCGACTGCGTTTCCTGTCATCTGCGTCTTCCAGGCTTGAGACGACTCGTGCACGTATCCGTATTGAAGCGTTCGTGCGATCGGGATGAAAGTTCCTATGCAAACATGGTTGCGGGAGGTGGGATTTCTCCGAAGTCCTCGACCCCCTGGCCTGGCTGTCCCTCCGGCAGATACGTCGATCAAGGAAACCTTAACCGTGCCGCAATCTGGAAGGGCTCCCCGCAGGGCAGAGAAAACTCAATCTGGATAGCAGAAGGCTAGAAGACTTTGATGGCTACCTACTTGACCGTGTGCTCGTCCATGACTGAAATGGCAACATTCAGGCTCAGGGGCCACGACGAGCCTCGGTTCAGGCGGAGCACTTCATGACAAGTCCGGTCTAAACTCCAGTGCGTCCTTTCAACAATTTGAAGGCGAAAATAGCTACATTGAGTATCTGATAGTAAGAAGTACCTATTGGTGATGGGTTTTGTCCGATGACAGGTGGGCTCGCGATGGTGATCGACGGTGGGCAGAGAGCTTAGCCTTGACATGGTGAGCGAAAATCTCCATCAAAGCCCATCCCAAAAGAAAGAAATGACCAGGGAATATTCGGAAACTTATCCGGCACGCCAATCACACCCGGACCAACCGCTTATTAAGCGGGTGGTGCGGTCCTAGTTTTTGGACGGAGTTCCTCCGCCTACCACGAACAGGCTCGGCATCGTGAATGAACCTCTGAGACAACAACGATCGGCGGCCCGGTTGCCCCGCTAAAAGGCACCACATTTACCGGTGGGATTGGCTCGAGAGCAGGCAAGCATTCATCCTCGAGCCTGTGAGGTTGAGGCTCGCTGCGGCTTGGCGGAGGGGGGATCCCGTGTGGGGGCCCGATGGGCGCTAGGGGAGCTAACGCGTGTCGGCCTTGAGCATTGTGAATCGCGTGGAAAGGGTTGCAACGTCATGCATGAGAATTTTCGTATTCTTGTGTGAACCTATGGACAAATGGTTGCCCTCGGATTACGTCCAGTCATGGGCCTGGCGGTAAGAGTTGCCGAAAGACGGAGCACACCCATCGTCTTGTCAAAGGTGCTGTCAGTGTAGCTCCTGAGGGTGTGTACGCTGGCTGGAGTGTTCACCGCAACACGATCCGAACTACAATTGTCACTGTCGATCGGATCCCTCTCCGCGCTACCGGTAACAGAGTATTGACGGAAGCTGTGCCAGTTGACCCAAGACTAAGACATCTGAGAATGAGCTTGTCACGAGAGCCGGCAAGGGTTTGACATGACTTTCAGTATGTACACTGGTGGTCCCTTTCAAGATGGACGCTGTATGGGTCTGCGGTAAATTCTCGCACATGTATCTAGAATCTGTAGGCCTATGGGCTTGTGTGACCTACAGCCCCCTCATCTCCGCAGCCCCAACCACGTCGCGACCCTGCCTTCGCTCTCGGGCCAAGGGTCCACGCCCGTTTACGGGGTGATGCTAAGCATCCGACCGAAGGTGGACGGCAAGAGAAGCTGTCCGTAGAATCCATGCTCCTGATCAAGGGTAGTATCGAAAGCAGAGCCCGAGAGCCTTAGGCGGTGACCACATTTTCCATCGAAACATACATAAGTCCATTCCCGTCAACATCCCCAGACGAGTAAATGGATAGGTTGTCATTCAGAGTTCCTCATCCTCTAACAGCCCTACCAAACGACGACCCTCCACTGATGGACACAACCGACCCTATTCGCTCTCCCTTGGGAGACGCGAAGCTCACTCTCGATGGATCCGCGAAGCCCTTGTCATACTTTTTGACCACAATCCTGGTCATCATCTTTGCGTACTCTATGCAGGGTTCCAAGATGAACACACCCTCAATCAACCCCAAGGGGAAGTTTGAGCTCACTGACAGCCGGCCCAAGCAGCGCTACCTGGCCGGCGCCAGGGAAATGATGTACTCATGGTTCAAGACCAACCCCAACAAGCCGGTCCGATTGGTTAGCGACATGGGCGAGACCATCGTGTTGCCTCCCTCTATGGCCAACGAAATTCGAAATCATGCTCACCTGAGCTTCACCCGATTCGCTGCGGAGGTAAGCCTCCCTGAATGCTTCTCGTGCCGGTCTGCGTGCTGACCTCAACAGTTCTTTCAGACCAAGACCCCAGGTTTTGACGCCTTCCGTGAGGGAACTCGTGACAGCATCACATTGATAGTCATCAACAAGGACCTGACCAAGGCACTTGGTAAGCCTTTCCAACCGACGATCAGTATGATCGAAACTGACAAGTCTCGAATAGCAAAGGTCACTGAGCCCCTCGCCGACGAAACCTCGCTGGCTCTGAAAGATATCTTCACAGACAGCAAGGGTATGCTATTTCTGATATAGATAAAAATAGCAACACAGCTGACACTAAGCAGAATGGCATGCAATCCCCATGCGCCCCACGATCCTTCACTTCATCGCCCGAATCTCGTCTCGCGTCTTCTTGGGAACAGAGTTGTGCAGAAACGAAGAATGGCTTACTATCACGAAAGAGTATACGATGAACGGCTTCTCTGCAGCTGACCGCCTCCGCGAATGGCCTCGGTTCATGCGCCCCATTGTTCATTGGTTCATGCCCGGCTGCCAAAAAGCTCGCTCTCAAATCGTCCAGGCCGCAGAAATCATCAAGCCTATCATCGAGAAGCGTCGCGCACTTAAGGCCGCCGCTATCGCGGATGGTCGCACCCCGCCAGAGTTTAATGATGCAATCGATTGGTTCGAAGCGGCTTCGAAGGGCAAACACTACGACCCGGCTATTTCCCAGCTGTTTTTCTCAACAGTGGCTATCCACACTACCACTGACCTCTTGGGCCAGGTCCTTGTCGACATTGCCCGCAACCCTGAAATCATCGAGCCCCTGAGGAATGAGATCATTGATGTGCTGAGCGCCGGTGGGTGGAAGAAGACTTCTCTGTACAGCATGAAGCTCCTTGACAGTGTTGTCAAGGAAAGCCAGCGCATGAAACCTTTGCAGCTTGGTACGCTAATACGCCCTACAACCTCACACATAGAGACACCATCAGCTAATCAGCCATGACCAACACAGCTAGCATGCAGCGCGTCGCTGTCGGCGACGTGACTCTCTCCGACGGCACATTTATCCCGAAAGGCACCTCCGTCTCTGTCTCCTCGCACGCACTCTTCGATGCGAACGTCTACGAGAACCCCGAGAAGTGGGATGGCTACCGCTTCCTCCGCATGCGTGAGCAGCCTGGCAAGGAGAACGTATCACAGCTCGTCTCCACAGCCCCAGAGCACCTCGGCTTCGGTCACGGAAAGCATGCTTGCCCCGGGCGATTCTTCGCTGCCAACGAGATCAAAATCGCGCTTGTCCACATCTTGCTGCAGTATGAGTGGAGACTGCCTGCCGGTGCCAATACTTCGATCGTTGATTTTGGCATCAACCCGGTCCTGAACCCGATGCTGGAGCTGGAGATCAGAAGACGCGAGGAGGAGGTTGACATGAAGTTCTGAATGCATGCAAGGTAGAGCAACTTAGATGTATAGTGCTCTGTAGTGTTGAATCTGGCAAAGTATTGGTGAACTCTGCTGCTGTAATAGAGAATGTTTCTCGTGGAAGAGACTCGAAGGTCATTGAATTGAATTATTGTCGACGTTGATTCTCCAGTGCTGGGCATTTCATATTGGGAGGATTGTCGATCGGGACCGAACGATCGGTTGTGGCGGACAAGGTTTTCCGAACGAAGACGATAATCGTGAATCGCCATTGGCCAAAACAAGAACTACCCCAAGAAGCGTTCATCAATGATTAATAGACGCTGCCATTGGTTAAGTTTTGAATGGCTCATTGGATGTGTCGTCATCGGAGGCGTTGTGCGACCGTTCTTCGAATGCGGGGTTGAGGGGGTGAAGTCCATATCGGCTATATAAAATTCGGCTGCATGGCCATTTAAGTCAAATTAGACGACTGCATTGCAGAACGAAGCCTGCTTTTCTTGCGTTGAATTTGAGGTATCTTCGTATTTGCGACCGTCAAAATGGCTCAGAACTTGCCTTTCAAAGTAAGGCCCTGGCTTACCGGAATGCTCAACTTGCACTGACATGAGCATTCAAGCTGTCAAACTCAGATTTGCTCAAGACGGATGCATACGTCAACGGCACCTGGACGAAGGCATCATCAGGGAAAACATTCGATATCGAAGATCCAGGAACAGGCAAAGTTTTCGCCTCCAGCCCCGATTTCAACAAGTCCGACATCGATGCAGTGGTGAAGTCATCACATGAGGCCTTCCAAAAATACCGCTATGAGAATCCGCGATCGAGGGCGAAGAAGCTCTTGGAGTGGGACCGACTGATTCGAGAAAACCGCGATGACATCGCCACGGTACTGACCCATGAGTCTGGAAAGCCTCTGGCGGAGGCCCAGGGAGAACTTGACTATGCGCTGGGCTTCACCTGGTGGTTCGCCGGGGAGGCTGAACGCATTCGTGGGAACATCTCAACTCCTTCCGCGCCTAATAGGAGGGTCTTGGTGGTGAAGCAGCCGATTGGTGTGACGGTCGCGTTGGTCCCATGGAATTTCCCCATTGCGTGAGCAGATCCTTCGGAATAGTTTAAGACGTGCGCTGACGAGAGGTGTCAGCATGATTCTGCGCAAAGCCGGAGCTGCCTTTGCTGCCGGATGTACAATGATAGCAAAGCCGTCTCCGGAGACGCCGCTGACCTGCCTCATCCTCGCGAACCTGGCGACGCAAGCTGGATTTGGTCCTGGTGTATTCAACGTCATCACAACATCGCTCGAGAACACTCCCGAGGTAGCCGAAGCCCTATGCAAACACCCTCTAACCAAGAAGGTATCATTCACCGGCTCTACTGCCATCGGGAGTCTCATCGCCAAGCATTGCTCCGAGGGCCTCAAGAAAGTCACCCTGGAGCTTGGAGGAAACTGCCCATTCATCATCTTTGACGACTGCAACCAAGAACAGGCCCTGGAGGCATTGCTTGCGCTGAAGTGGAGACACGCAGGGCAGGCGTGCATCACAGCGAACAGAGTCTACGTACAAGCCAAGATATACGAGGAGTTCTTGGACAAGCTGGTTGAGCGCACCAAAACCATCAAGATGGGCCACGGAGCAAAGGACGGTACGACGATGGGGCCTCTGACAACACCCCGGGCAATTCCTAAGGCCCAAGCTCACGTCAAAGATGCCGTCGAGGCCGGCGCCAAGGTGGTGCTGGGCGGCAAGGCGGGCACAGAAGTGGGCCTAGAGGCCGGCTACTTTCACGAGCCTACCATTCTGCGTGACATGAAGCAATCGATGCTAATAAGCCGGGAAGAGACCTTTGCTCCCGTCCTTGGAGTTTACAGCTTCGACACCGAGGACGAGGTGGTGAAGTGGGCAAACGACACGAGCATGGGTCTCGCCAGTTACTTCTTCACCAAGGACATGGACCGGACCTGGCGACTCATGGAGAATCTCGACGCGGGAATGATCGGGATGAACACTGGCAACTCGTCGGCAGCCGAGTCTCCGTTCGGCGGAATGAAGCTATCGGGATACGGCAAAGAGTCCGGAAAGGATGTCGCAATCGAGGAGTACCTGGTCTCGAAGACGGTGACAATGACATTGGAGGACCATTTCTAAACCTGTCTGGATGTTGAAAGATGTTGGATTGATGCCTGAGTTCATCTAATGCCTATGATATGTCCGTTCGGAATAGATACAACCGAAATGATAATATTACGCGACTTCAATATATTATGCCGCCGCCACTCCCCTCTCGATTATTATGCCTTCTTTGTAGCTGCTCCGCATTGTGATTCCGCACCGCGAATTATTGTAAACCCGGTCGGAGCGATGAAGGTGCCGCATCGTCCGTTGTCGCACACGCCTTGCTGAGCACCCAGCCCGCAGACACGACCGTTCGCAGCAAGTTGTTGCGCTGATGGCTGGTTCCGTTTGTTGTAGTCGGCGAACTCTTTGGGAAGTAACGTCAGAGGAAGCGCTTCTGCCTTCATCGGTGCTGCGGGTTTGTTAGCTTTTCGAAGACCCAAGACTTAGATGGTAGAGCTCATACCTGCGACAACGGCCTCCGCTGCAAGCGTGGCGACACAGGCAAGATAGGATAGACGCATGCCTTGGGTTTGAGTGGAGTGATGCGCTTCTTTGACTCTGTGAACTGCGGCGTTCGGGCGTGACAGACTGTTGGAGATGATGGTCGAAGGCAGTATTTGGTGTCGGAGTCAACTTTCCAAAGCAAACGCAGTTATTCGCCCAAGTTTTGACAGAACGCCGTGAAATGCAACAGCTAAGCAACAACCAGTCTGGGGAAAATCCGGGGGCGTGGGCGACTAAAGAGGCTCGGTACTTGATACTCATTTTTTGTTCGGAACAGTCAAGCCGTGAGACGTTGACAACCGTGTGTCTCGGATCGATGTCACTTCTGAGCCGTCGATCATGCATCGTGTGAATACCTGGTCCTGGTCTATCATCCGACAAAAATCATGCGAGTTGAGACGAGGATACCCCAGGGCAGGGGTCTAGCGAACGTTCACGTCGGCATTCATGAAGGTAAGCGAGAGATAATAGTACCATTGATATTTTAGACAGCCTATTTAAAGCAAAGAAAAGTCCCGCAACTGAGCCGCATCTCCCTTCCAGAAGCAATTCGGCGTTGTACGACTTCACATCGGACTGTGTGGCCCCCATCGAGCCCGGATCGCGGCGACGTCATGTCTCAAACACCGTCCAAAGTCGTGGGTTTACCAGGAACGATTATTTGGAAAACCAAGCAACCTTCCTGCAATGTGGAACACTTGCATCGCACGGAGAGACTGTTATGTTATTCCACCGTTTGAAGCTTTGCAATATTTCCATCAGAGCCACGAGAGGGATTTATTTCAATCGTCCTTTGTCTCCCGTTCTTGATTACAACCGATTGCAACCCTCTTTACCGCGTCTAAAATGCAACAGAAAACTTGCGAAGTTCTAGTCGGCTAGCAGGGATCATAGGCGACATAAATGAAAACCTGGGGAACACCGAGGCATTGCATGGAAAGGCATCACTGGATAACCTCGTCTTCCGCTGAAGGAATTCCCAGACAAGCACACTCAATGGGCGCTGTGGCTGTTGCTTATGTACAGCCACCGATGGACTCTGTGGCTGTTGCCTGCAGCCACCGTGCCACACTTGGTTCGACGCGCTCGGGCCGTGAAAGCAGCGGCTCGCCAATTGAATTTACTCTTCGCTGCTTATCCTGTCTTCCAACTTGGTAAGAAACCATCGCAAAAATGCCTCTTCCCCCAGAGATCATCGACCAAGTAAGCAACAGCTCCCGGCTGAATGAAGATGAGAAGTTGCTAACTGACATAGATCGTCGACCAATATGTTTCAGTAGCCAGAGTCCAGACCTTTCATGAGGTCCGTGACCTCGATGAGTGGGTTAACTTCACCGGCGGCCGGGACTCCACAGCGGTATTCTATGGTGGGGAGAACGAGCCTTACGAATCGACCTTCTTTCGTACGGATCTAGAGCTTCAGGCCTTATCAACTTCGCGTCTTGTATCCCGCCAGTGGAATCGCTCTGCCAACAGGCTCTTTCGGAGGCATCTTTGGTGGAACATTCGCCTCGATGACCCCGACCTGATCAAACGCGTTGCAGCCTGTTTTGGCGATAAAAATGCTAGTATGAGCAATTGCGTGACAAGTCTGAACCTCGAGGACATGCACGACTTGAATTCATTCTCGCGACTCTACTCCTTTGATTGGCAAGAGTAAGGCGATCATCCTCTACACTAAGCTTATTTAAACCGAGTTTCATACAGTTGCATGGAGACAAGAGCTGACGCGAGAGAATATGTGTAGGTTTGTAGGCCAAGATGTGGACCCAAACTACATCGTCCTAAACTCTAGCTATGTTGATTCCCCTAGCTCTTACGGCAAAAGGGGATTGCGAGCAGACCCGCAGTTGCATTATGACAAAACGGAAGAACATACCGTGATCCGACGTCTTTTCGACTCACTTGATTGTATCGAGAAATTCACTGCAAGGGTAATGGGCGCTTATAGTCGAGAGAACTTACGGGCCAATTGCTACGATATGGAGGGAATGAGCGAATTCGTCAGGACCATTCAATATGGCCTCAGAGCTACAGCATTCAATCACCTTACGGACCTCAGTCTATTGATTCCCAGCACATGGCACGTTGGAGAAATCACAACTGTCCTGTCTCAAGATGCCCGAAATCAACTGCGGAAACTCCGCTTAGTCATTGTCGATGAAACGGGGCCGGGTGGGAGCGACTGGCAGATGATATCCGACGGCGACGACTACAACGACGGAGACTTCTCGGACATTGCTGGAACTGGTTATGCCCCGAGCAACATTCAAGTTGAGTATCCCAACAGAGAGCATCAGGATGCCCTTTGGGCATTCGTTGGGTCCTGCCAAAGACTTGAGTCACTGGCAATCATCGCCTCACACTATCTTGAACTTGATCGACTCCGATGGAGCCCACAACCTGGATATAGGGGCTTGATTGACCTCGCGCTTCACCGTATCTGGACGGACGTACAGTCGATCTTCAAGCTTTTGGCAGTCGCAGCGGTGAATGAACCCGAGATGGCGCCTGCAGCAAGGCGGGTTTCTCTCGACGATGTCAAGGTGTACGGAGACGGTGGTAACTGGGACAAACTCTTTGTCTTTTTACGGACACAGTGCCCCGACCTGGAGCTTTTTCGCGCCTCCCAGTTGACTTACTTCACCAGCCATGCACGGCATAAACATAATAACAGACCGTGGGGGAACTGGAATGCTATCTGGACAAATGATGCCCAAGAAAACCACGACAGACATTATTTACGCATGGTGGATAGAAAGCTTATTAACAGGGGTGGTAGTGAGGCATATTGCAGTCACTATCCGGTCTCCACACTCGGTTCAGATTCTGAGTGGGAAGATGATCATGATATAGAGATGGGCTAAATATCAGACAACTAAATCCATAACTGAAGTTGAAGTGCAATTGAAGGGCAAGTGGCGAAATGACAGAAATAGCTCTACCAGCAACAAATTACTTTCTACCCCATGTTTCGCAACCTGGACAGCTGCTACTCGTAACGTGGTTCCCTCAAGATCACCGCTGGAAGGCTAAGAGAGAATGCGAATCACGAATACGAGACTTAAAATCAATGTAGATTTTGAGGTATTCGATGCATACGAACTATCAAAATTGTGAACGGGTTGTACATGGATTTCAACGCACCTGGTAGGCCGCCTTGCGGCTTGCCCCACAAGACACCGTTTTTTGCGTCTGAGAAACTCCGTAACTCAACATACAAACGGTGCTTACTTTCGTAGAAAGCGGGGGATTTTGCAGTTACGTGGCTCATTGATTCATGTGTCTTACCGTTTCCGTACTCGCCATTTTCCGACTGAGATCATCTGAGACACAACTGCCGGACCTAGCTACGGCCGTTGAGGACGGTAATTGCTGTCTTGGAAAGAACGGAATCAAATGTCACACATTGCTCGTACCGATATCTGGTCTTGGTCTATGCTGAAGAACTATGTTGAAATGTCTAGCTTCCATAGTAGTCTTCAAGCTACGTATCAACAGCAACGAAGACAAGTTCAGGGGGTGACAGCCTGAACTTCGTGCAATCGTCCGCTTGCGGGCCCCCTCTCTAGATGATCTCAAAGCCTCGGGCAGGATCCCGTTTGTCTGAGATAATGTCTCTGATTGTGATGTCATGGGTGCTCCCACCACCTTGGGAAAAACGGCATGGTGCCACCGTCGGCGCGGTCCGAGTCGTTTGAGAGTAACAGCCGCTAGTCTCACTTCCCCGCTCCAAGGTTATCCTCGGGGCACTTGTGTGCGGCAGGAGAGCGCCCCTCAGCAACACAGGTTGAATCGGCCATAAGGTAATCCCATGCCCGACCTTCCCGCGCTTTGAGACGCATAGTAAAGTTTCCGATGTCTCAACCGCCCCTGGAAAGGCGTTGATCAGGATGACGCTTCCATGAGATTTACTGTCTCGCTTCCAGAACAAGCGTACCTGGTTCTCTCTTTAGCTTTTCCGTAGTGTCGCACGCGGACGTTTTCAAATACCACTAACGGGCACGAATCGTAGTAGACGTAGGCTTCCATGGCATTCAGATCAGACAGCTAGATGTTGCATGAGATCTCTGGAACCTGGCTGGAAGCTGTCTCAGCCGCGGTTTTGCCTACGTCCCGAGACGCATGAAAAGGCCGCACGACAGTACCTTATCTTTGCAATAGGAATGGATGGCGCAGAGTGAGAGATTCTTGATACTCCTTCCGGTAGAATGGCTGTTCCTTGGCCCTCTTAATGCTTACCTGCCGCAGATCCTGTGTCAGATCTGAAAGGTGTGAACGGTAAAGATGGGTAACTTCAGAAAGACATTGATGAGACTATGAACATTTAGTCTATTATTTTCAAAAGTACGCTACATGATGCCATGCTCGTTCACGGTGAATCCAATGAAAATGGGGCATTTGAGTCGGAATAGATTCCGAAGAAGCTAAACCTGTGGAATCATGAATGTAGTCCACTCCCCCATCGCTTGCAAGGAAAAGTTAGAAGGGAGGAAGGACATCACTTGTTGCTTGGAAGTGGTAGAGAGTCCTGGGCGATGGGTAAACGCAGTGCAACGTTGGTCGCAAATATAAAGCCAGGCGCTTTACCCAGAGCTGTGAAGGTATTGTGGCAACAACATCCAAGGCTTTCGAGACCATATTAGACATATCATCATATCCGCCATTTCTTCCTGTCCATCGAGACCGCTGCCCGTCATGTCTATCGGAGGCAGCATTCACGAGAGGGTCAGTCGTAATGAAGAAATCACCCGCGGTGACCTGCGGAAGGCCCGCAGCGACCCTTCTTTCCAGATCGACGATGCCCCGGACGGTTACAGCGCACTGGCTTGGGCAGTCATGTTGGGCAACCTCACCAACGTTCGGCTCCTCATTGGCAGCAAGGCAAACACCAGAGCACGATACAAAGACCAGTCTCTTCTTCACATGGCTGTCACTGCCAAGGAGAATGCCTTTGAAGTTGTCAAGATCATTCTCAAGGACGAGTCCGTTGACAGAAACGCGCGAGAGGGGCGCAGACCCAACGACACCCCGCTCATGACGGCGCTACGAAACCAGGCAGACCCTCGGATCATTGATGCTTTGAAGAAAGCGGGAGCTTCCGAAACTGTCAAGAACAGCAACGGAGAAACGGCCAAGGACATTGCCAACGGCCTCATCAGCCCCGGGATCACCGCGCCTCTTGAGGATCCCGAGAACCAGGGTTCAATCGGGCCTGCGCTGGCCAAGTTCATCATCTCCGCAGTGCTTCTGCTATTCGCATACTGCAAGCCCTGGAAGACCCTCAAGGATGCTCTTGCTGCAGCCTTCAAGCAGATCAATAATGAAATCAGTAAAACCAATCCTGGGGACAAGCCTCAGGTAAGCGCATCTGCCCCTTACAACTTGCTCTGATGACATGACTGACGTTTCTGAAGAAGCCAAGGTTGCCAAGTTCCTACCAGGACTGTGTAGACTCAATCAGGAAGATCATCAAAGACATGGGTCTCGACGACACATACCCGCCGGACCATCCGTTGATCGACGACATTGCCGACGAGGCATGGGAAAGACAAAAGGATGCAGGCACCAAGACCGAAGATCCGGGCGAGTTCAACGAGAAGCTCCGTTGCGCCTTATACCAGCCAATTCTTTACTGCGGTAGGTTTTGTTGACAAAAAAGGTGACCTGATGAACACTGGCTGATGAAGATTTTATGAACAGATGACAGTGGATCCATGGAGGGAAATCGATGGACCGCTCAGACTGACCTTGTTGACGATATTGGCGTGTTGATGAACTCATTTGCCCCTGAGAACATGGGCGTGCACATTCGCTTCTTGAACAGGAATGATGGGGGTCTCGACAACGTCCGGGGCAGCGACATCCGTGGGAAGTTCAACTTCAAGCCCAACGGATCCACCAAGCTCGGAACAGGTCTCAACGAAAAGATCCTCAAGCCGTTTGTGTACGATGTCCTCGACAAGGAGGAGGACTTTAAGCGGCCACCCCTCATTATCACTATCACGGACGGCGAACCGAACGAAGAAGACCAGAACACCTTTGCGAATGGAATTTCTACTTGTAGTCAGAAATGTTCTGCGGCGTACTATTCGCCTGACTGTAAGTATATTCTGGTTTTATTCGTTGCATGACAGACTACTAATGTTGTTGATAGTTGTCAGGTTCCTCGTCAACCAGGTTGGCGACGACGCTAAGGCTGCGCTGTTCCTCGACGGACTCCAGAATATCAGCAAGGAGAAGAAGTACAAGGATCTTCTTCACGTTACCTCCGGTCAGTAGTTCCTCTCAATTCGCCTGTGCAATGCATTGACTTGTGTCAGATAAACTTGATCAGAGGTACTACGAGCTGCGAAAGAACAAGAAGGAGCTTAACCTCTGGGTACGTAGAGTTGACTCCTTCCATCCCATGTACTCCAAGCCTGGCTGAACTCTTTGACGTGGACCTCTGGACTAACATGTTGTGCCCCTCTAGCTCCTTGAGACAATCTTGCCTCCCCTGCCCTGAGTATCCTAGACTTGGACTACGATGCACACAAGGCATCAGAGGACATGCTGTCATGGGATAAGATGCCTTAATATTATGGTTTAGTCCGGTAGTCTAATTCATATATGCAATTGAGATCCAAATAGTAATCTACGTAACATCCGATGCCAATGATAGCGAGCAAGGCCCTACCTGTGTAATTCCTCAGGAAGTAACTGATAAAACTTTCAATACCATGGAAAGAT
The DNA here is from genome assembly GCA_025328985.1 of Colletotrichum sp. SAR11_239. Classification (NCBI taxonomy): domain Eukaryota; kingdom Fungi; phylum Ascomycota; class Sordariomycetes; order Glomerellales; family Glomerellaceae; genus Colletotrichum; species Colletotrichum sp. SAR11_239. Next base: position 614,515 of record JAKMWZ010000001.1, read on the forward strand.
GCCCCCATTTCGATATACAATGGTAGCTTCGTGCTTCTGTGGCCTGTCTGTAATTTATTCGAGACCTTTACAGCTGTGGAGTAGGTCCTGTAGTAATGCCCTGGCGATTGAAGTAGATTTTCTGTCCCGTCCGTAGACTCTCTTGCAAACCCGCAGCTATCCGGAGAGACGTAACGGCTGATCTCAACGGGATAGGCAGGTCCTTTCCGTCAAGAATTGCGTCTACAAATGCGTTTGCCTCCACCACAAAAGCCGAGATGTACCTGTCATACCATGAAGGCGTCGGCTCAACCTTGACAAATCCATCACTCGCAGCGATCTCCACACGATTCTTTCTTGGAGTTGCGTTGACCGTCAACTTGCCCTCGGTACCAAATATCTCAGTGACGTTGTCGTATCCCACGGCGGAACTCCTCGAATGATAGAAATGGGCGATCTTGCCATCCCAGTACTCACACAACCCAATGGCATTGTCGGCGTCTCCAGTCTTTTTGAGGTCTGGGAAGATATCGGCTGTACCAATTGCTGACACAGACTTTGGCACTGAGTCCTCGCCAAGGAACATCAGCGACAAGTCGATGTCGTGAATTGCAGTGTCGTAGTAAATTCCTCCGGAGTTGGCAAGATACTGGATGAAGAACGGACTCTGGTCCCCTTTCTCTATGCCGTGGGATCTGAAGACGAATGGTCTTCCAATTGTCCCTTCCTTGATCTTGGAGAGGGCGTCTTGATAACTATCGTCGAAGCGACGGGAGAACGCAACCATTACCTTTGTTTCAGGCTTTGATTCGACACGCCGACACAAGTCTTCAAGCTGCATAGATATTAGCGTTCGTGGTTCATCCGATGCAGACGGTGACAGAATTACCTCTGGGACAGAGTTGCAGATTGGCTTTTCGCACAGAACATGGATTCCTTTCTCAAATGCCGCAATAGTCTGGGGCATGTGAAGCGCTGTGATAGACGAGATGATGACAGCCTCGAGTCCAGGGGTCTCGATCATTTCTTCGAAAGTGCTGTACACCTTCACCCCGTAAGGCTCAAGATTGACAGCAGCCCAATCGAGATCTGCTTTTGCAGGGGAGCAAGCGCAGAGAAGCTTAGCTCTAGGGACTAGTCGCAAAAGGTTCATGGCATGACGTTGACCCATGCGACCAATCCCAACGACTCCGACGTTGAGGATCTTGTGTTGGGAGGCCATCGTCGGAGGTCGTCCTTTTGGAAGTTAGGTGAGGGTGGTCAGCTTCTGTTGCAGGAAGGCGTTTGATGAATGACGTGTGCGAGATACAGCTAGAACGATGAAAGAGCAAAGCCGTCAACGCCTCGCTTAAAGAGTGCACGAGAAGTCTTTTATGACCATGACCAAAGTCCCGTTCGGTGTCTGCAATAACCCGCGGGATTCGTTACTATTTCAGACGAATGCAGGGAGAACCGGCGAAAATGCTCCCAATTGGTAATACCTTGATTGTCAAATTGCCGACCGTCATTGCGGGGGGCATCCCGAACACCGACGTCAGCAGGGCCAGGGCGGCCAACTCAGTCTACGGAGACTATATAAGATGGGTCTTCGGTCAGTGAATTCCGTAGAACTGGCTGAGTCTTCATCCGCCGAATCATTCTAGAATATTTGAATACAGCGCATTCCTCTGTCAAGCGATCTCTAACAAGCACAGTCTGACGTTCTTTGTCTCAGCCAATCACATCACAATGTCGGAATTACCAGCGATTCGTTGGGGAATTGTTGGTGAGATCTTCCCCCGCCCCCGCATGGCGCCAAGCTTGCGCTGTGTGACAGACTGGCTAACAAGCCACAGCAACGGGGATGATTTCCTCCTGGTTTGTGGAGGATCTTTTGATCTCTCGATCAGATGCGAAGGTCAAGCATATTGTGCAAGCAATTGGCAGCTCCTCTGTCGGGAAGGGGAAAGACTTTGCGAACCAGTACTGCCCCTCAAGTAACCCCACTATCTACGGGTCTTACAACGAAATCTACGCGGATCCGAACGTGGATATTCTCTACATCGGAACCCCACATGCATTTCACAAACAAAACTGCCTGGATGCGATTGCAGCGGGAAAGCCCGTCCTTTGCGAGAAGGCTTTCACCCTGAATGCCCGAGATGCGAAGGAAGTGTTTGCCTTTGCCAAGGAGAAGGGAGTTTATGTTGCTGAAGCAATGTGGCTCCGCCACCGCCCGCTTGTTCAGGACTTGCAGCGTATGTTGCATAAGGAGAAGATCATTGGCGACGTCTTCAGGGTGTACTCCGAGTTCGGTTTGGAGATGGATATCCCCAACCTACCGGATGGATCCAGGTACAAGCAACCTCGCCTCGGTGCTGGCTCACTACTTGATCTTGGCATTTACACCTTGACGTGGGCTATCCTCGGTTTGGATGCTGGAACCCCAGCCGCTTCAGAGACACCTAAGATTCTCGCCGCTCAAACGCATTGGGGCGAGGTTGAGGTGACAACCAGCGTGATCCTTCAGTACCCGTCAACAGGAAGGCAAGGCGTAATCACATCCACAACGATGGCGACGGGCAACCCGGACGTGATAGCCCGAATTCAAGGAACCAACGGCACTGTTGAAGTCCATGGAACGGTTCCTTCCGACCCTGAGTCTTTCACTGTCTACGAGAAGTTCTGGAGAGACCAGAATGCGGGCATTGTGAAGAGAGACGTTGTAAAGAAGCACGACTACAAGCCAGTTGGGCGTGGGTACCACTGGGAAGCTGATAATGCTGCATTGGATGTTTTGGCTGGAAAGCTGGAAAGCTCGGTCATGCCGTGGTCAGAGACCATACGCGTCATGGAAATCATGGACGAAATAAGACGACAAGGAGGAACTGTGTATCCTCAAGACTCTGAGCAATGATAGGTTGTCATGTTTGCTAGATTTACTAGAAGTAGAGGTTGCCAAATAGAGACTGAATGTAGATCAATCTCATCTTAAGACTTCTACCCTAACTCAAGAACCAGTGCCTTAAGCCGTTTCCGCAAAAGGCATATTTAACAGGGGCTGGGCGTTGGAATAGCGCCTCGATACGAACTGGAGATCAATGTCAAGCACTAATCCAACATCTCCAGCGCAAACTCCTTTGCCAAAAGTCTTCCACCCAGATTCTTCTTGGCCCAATTGAAGACACCGAAACGGTATCCCATGAAGAAATACCACTCGGCGTTGAGCGCATACTCTGGCCCAAGCTGTTCAAAGTTTTGCCCATCAACGCTGTACCAGAAAGAAGCATATCGCGGAATGTTGCTAGAGTCTCCCAAGACTGAGGGCGTGATGTCGGCTTTCATCCTTAGCCACAGGTCTGCACCTTCGATCACAGGACCCTCTGCCTTGACGTAGCCGTTGGAGGTGGTCAACCAATCTTGCTCTGAATCCATGCTGATGCCATCAACATAGACAAGTTGCGCCACCCCATCGGTCTTATGGATACCGATGTACGCGCTGTCTTGTCGAAGTGCCGTGACACCAGCTTGGTCCCCGTCAATCAATCCAGAGATGTCAAAGCGGAAAGTTCCTTGGCTCTTCGGCCCGAGAATTCGTTGCGTGAGAGTGTTTGAGGCTCCGTATAGTCCCTCACAAACCGTTGCTGTGTTTAGAACCAGTCCATCAGGGCCCAAGCTCCATGCGTCGTTATCTGGGTTATGGTTCCACTCCCAACGGGGTCCAAGGGTGGCTCCCTCAAACTTGTCGACATAGGCGCCACTCCCTTCGACGGTCTTGGTAGTCTGAATGGGCGCAGGGTAGTTGACGCCCCAACCACCATCTGCATCCGTCACTACTTGCGGCCAGCCCTCGGCATCCCATTCGATAGGGGCAAGAACTGGTATGCGACCGCCTGGGTACACATCGATGAAGGCCATGTATAGCCAGTCATTGCTCTCTGTGGAGACGAGGCCTCCTTGATGGGGAGCTCCGGCTCCTTCAACTGGTGCTTTCATCTGAGCGATGACCTCCCTGATCTCATAGGGACCCCATGGGCCGGATGTCGACTTGAGCACATGCTGCTCGTCTCCTGGCTTGGTGATCCAGATGTAGTAGTTACCATCAATGTGATAAAAGCGCGAGCCTTCGATGTACCTGTGAGCATCTTCGGTGTAAACTACCTGCAGTAATCGTCAGCGCGTTGATCAGAGATGAGCACTTCGAATATGCTTACCTCGCTCCGAACTTCCGAAAATCCATCAGGTGACAGCTGAGCAACATGGATGTCTACCGCTCCATAGGCGATGTACATGGTGTCATCGGTGTCTATCAGTAGCCCCAGATCATAGTAGCAAGTGGGGATCGGTTCGTGATGGGTCCAAGGTCCTTCTGGGTTCGATGCAGTGAAGATGTGAGTCTTGCCCTCTCCCTGTATGCAGCCGTACCAGTAGAAAATGCCATTGCTCTGGCGATATCCAAGAGAAGATGCCCAAACTCCCTTGACGTATGCTGCGTGATCGCTTCCGTTGAGATAGAATTGGGATCCAGGGAGTTCGGGAACGGAATGGGATACGAACTCCCAGTTGACCAAGTCATAGGATCGCAGTAAGGGTGCGCCGGGGGAGTAGTGCATTGTCGAGGCGCTATAGTAGTATGTGTCGTTAACTCGGAAGACTTCCGGGTCTGCAAGATCCGCCCATAGAATTGGGTTCGTGAACGTGTTATCCTGCCGCATGACCAAAGCGAGCCCAATGCGGCCGAAGCCCAACATTACGAGGAAGAAGATGATGGAAGCTCTGCACTGCATGCTGAACGTGATAGATTCTGAAGATTGCTATTGATGCGTAGTTGTCTTCTGAGAATGACCGGGCCGGCTGTCCTTTCTATACTTGGTTGAACTGCTGTAAAGTTTGCCATGAAGATCGCAATGGCTGAGCTGATACTCGTCGCGAAGTCCATCTCATGAAAATCAGTCGTTCCGAAGCGAAGCCCTCCGGTTGAAGCAAATTTCGAGAGTTTAGCCAAAACGTAACGTGAATTCGCATTCACTTCCACGACAAGTCGCATGTGTTGTTTCCTCAGACAGTACTAGGTACTGTGAATTCACGTACTGAGGTCCCTGGGTAAAATGAATTGCCAAAAGTTAGAAACGCTCCCCGCTCATTCGTCCGGATGCTGAGCATCAAGATGTATTGGGTGATCTTTCTCATTGGCGATGGTTTCCAAGTGGGAATTCTTAGCACGGTTCCCTCTGCAAGTCTCATGAGAATGACCACAAAGTTCAAGAAGAGCGTCACAGAGCCTTTTCGGTTCGCGGGTAAATCTAGAAACGTCGAAATGAGCAGATTAGACCCTAGTAGATCATGTCTTCCCCGCACTCCGAGACCTGGAAACATGGTCTGGGGAATACGATTACTCGGGACGGGATTAAGCGAGATACGATTCCGCGGGATTCGATGGTATTGGTGCGGCACAGCGTCAACTCCCAGTCTCCTCTTGTAACGATTTGCCGTCGATGCACCTTCCTCTTCTCATTACTGACGCTAGGCGCAAAAGCCACTCAAGATGGCTTATGAATATTGTTTGTCGCGAGATGTATTTCGGTCTGCCTTTTACCTTTTAGCCGGAATCACACGGCAGAAGTTTCTCACGCAATAACAACATGAGGATAATTATCAAGATTTCGGGAGTTCTGGCGGCATCCTCGGCCTATACAATATCAAGAAGACTTTCATGTTTGTTCAAGTACTTAGAGCTTGATACGTCCATTACATATTGAGTTCATTGCAGGGTGTGAGGCCCTAGAAACCACTTTCAGCGTGAAAGACCGTCGACCACGATGCTCTCTATGCTCAAGTACTTGCTGATAGGGTGGCTCGTATTCAATGGGCTCTCCTCCGTACAGGCAGAAAACTCAACATTTTACAACCCTATCTTGCCTGGATGGCACTCCGACCCTTCTTGTGTGCAGGTTGATGGAATATTCTACTGCGTTACTTCCAGCTTTATTACCTTTCCGGGCCTTCCAATCTACGCATCGAAGGACTTGACCAACTGGAAACTAATCAGCCATGCGTGGAACCGAGAAGCTCAAATGCCCGGAGCAAGTCAACAGACCACAGGTAAGTCTCACCGTTCAATGGGACTACACTATTGCTCAATTAGCTATGCTGACATGGAAGTACTTCAAGGCCAACAAGAAGGATTTTATGCGGCCACCATCAGGCACCGAGATGGACAGTTTTGGGTCATATGTGAATACCTCGGCTTGCCTGATGGCATGTTGGGGACAATCTTCAAGACAAATGATCCGTATAACAACACGGCCTGGGAAGACCCTATCACGTTTCTCACACCGGCCGGAGATCTAGATCTTTTCTGGGACGATGACGGCAAGCTTTACATTCCAGGCGGAGGCCAAGGCACCGTGCTTCTTGATGTCGACCTTGAAAGTGGCACAGTCCTCAACAACACTTTCCTTTGGTCAGGAACTGGAGGTGTGTGGCCAGAAGGTCCTCACATCTACCGCAAAGACGGATTCTACTACTTATCAATGGCCGAAGGGGGTACTGAGACTGGGCACTACCAAGTCATGGCGAGATCTGCTGATCTCACTGGCCCATATACACCATGCCCCAACAATCCAGTGCTCACGAACAAGGATACAGATGAGTACTTCCAGGTATGTGAAAGAAGTCACCTTGTAGAATATTTGTCTGATTTGGAAACATAAGACCGTTGGCCACGCAGACCTATTTCAAGACACCAATGACAACTGGTGGGGTGTCGCGTTGTCCACGCGTTCAGGACCAGAGTGGTCCATCTATCCGATGGGACGAGAAACGGTCCTGTTTCCAGTAACCTGGGAAGAGGGCGAATGGCCAATTTTGGAGCCTGTCGGAGGCAACATGTCGGGCTGGCAACTGCCCCGATCTAGTCGAGACCTTCCTGGTCATGGCCCATTCAACTCTGATCCCGACGTATATCACTTCACAACAATGAGCGAGATACCACGGAACCTCATCTATTGGAGGGTCCCACTGCAGGGAGCGTTTGAGATCGTGGACTTGAAAGGCATGCATATTGTGCCTAGTCGAGGAAACCTCACTGGCGACAATGCAGAACTCGATGGCCGATCTGGACTGTCCTTCATCGCACGGCCACAGACCGATTCTCTGTTCAACTTCAATGTGACCCTAGACGTCCCTCTCGATGAAGCTGATCTGGAGGTAGGAGTCACTCTTTTCTTGACGCAGTATAATCACGCCGATGTCGCCGTCGTAGCACAACCCAAGGCCGATGGCAGCGAAGGCGCGGATCGCTTCTTGCGTTTCAGGGCCACAGGAAACGATGCCCCTGAAGAATATCTCGAGAAGGTGCCCGAAACATGGGATACAAACTTGATTCAATTCGAGATTTCTACACCAAATGCAACGCACTATACTCTTGCCGCATATTCAGCTGCACAGCCCGAAAGCAAGATCACGATGGCTACCGTGTCAGCGAAGTTGGTCAGCGGTCAAAGTGGCCCATTTACTGGGGCCCTTCTTGGCGTCTATGCAACTTGCAATGGATATGGAACGGGACTCGAATGCCCTTCAGGAGGTGGTGTCTACGTGACAGAATGGATGTACACAGGCAAGGGGCAGTTCTACACTGCCGATGACCTCAGACCTTAGCGTTGGGTGTTTAGTCTCTCGGCGTGGAAACAGCACAGCACAAAACCTAAGTTTCCTAGGCACATTCTACTTAGATATCACAATATCCCAAGGTAGAATGTCAATATTAGCGTGTACAACTGGGCAAATTGCTTCGTCACGTTCAAGAGAAGACCGACTTCGTGTGTGACTGCAGTGCCCCAACATCACTCCGGCACGCCAAGCTGAGATGAGACTGGTTCGGGATTTAATTCCATCGCAGATTTTACCCATTCAGAGCAGACTGTGATATCAGCTCTGGCTTGTTCAAACGAGCTCGTTTTTCGTTCACCACAACGTAGCTGGACACCTCGTCGGAGATAATTACCCACTCGACCCCTGCACAAGTCGCAGCTGACGGAGACGATGTGGGGTTCTGATTCGCAGCTGACAGGAAAGAATGGAGCAATGCACCGGAAACGGTTAGACCAGCATTGAATGGCCGAATCAAAACTTAGAGAAATGCGAGGAGTCGGGGGCCTCTCTCGATCCTTTGTACCGAAGTACTTGGCTCTTCAATGCTGTTGACAATATAGATAAGTCCAAAGTCTCTCAACCCTGAAAACAGCTGACCTACCCGCTGACCAGAAGATAGCGAGTTGAACAGTTTCTCCAGGACAATTCCCCCACCATTCCAACATGAAACCCATCCATCTCTCGTATTGCTCTGGCGGCTGCTGCAAACCATTTGAATCATTTCATCGTTAATCTCTTCGGATCCATCGATTCCATCAAAGCCTGATCGTTATGTCTCTGCAACCCCCTTCTGTCAACTCGTTTGTGCCACCATCTATCGATGGCAAGTTTCTCTTTGTCAATAATGACCTCCTCGCCCCTGCTGAAGTCGGAATCCTCGAGCCCTCCTTTCCCGATGAACCCGTCGAAGTCCTCCGCGATCGATACTATACCAGAGGCTACCTCCTTGTCAAGGGTCTCCTGCCTCGACAAGACGTCCTGGCCGCCCGAGAATCATACTTTGCATCGCTATCACCAAGCGGTATCTTGAAGCCAGGCACGGCACCTAAGGAAGGCATCTTCGATCCAGAAGCGAACCCCTCGAACTACCCTGGGATAGGTGCTGGAGCCAAACGGACGACCGCCACCGCCCCTGGAAGTCAGGATAAACGCGGAATATTCATGGATGCTGCACTGAAAGCCCACACCGAAGAGTGGTACTGTGGCTCAACTGATGGCAGGGTCCCTGGGTTCTGCAACCATCCTGCCCTCAAGGCATTCGTTGCCCATTTTACGGGTTGGGGAGATAACACACTGCCTGTTAAAAGAACCTTGCTGAGGAACAACACTCCTGGAAATAAGGCTATCGGCGTCCACTATGATCAGTCATTTATGCGCTACGGTGAGCCTACTGCAGTGACAGCGTGGGTGCCCATTGGTGATGTCAGCCTGGAGGGTGGTGGTCTGATCTATCTCGAAGACGGTATGTTGCCTCCATCATAACGACGAAGGTTCAGTATTCAGTATAACTTCAACTAACATTACAAATCTCTAGGGGAGGCACTTGGTGCCGAGATAGAACAAGACTTCGAACGAAAGGCAAAGGCTGCAGGGATGAACGATGAAGAGGTACGGCACGCATACAATGCAAACATGATGAGCACTGGGTGGTTGTGCAACGGTGCTGCAGACTTCGGTCGCAAGTATGGCAAAAGATGGCTTGTTACAGACTACGAGGCCGGTGACGTTGTCTTTCATACACCCCATATGCTATGCAACTCCGCCCTAGCTGCCGCAGTCCATGCACCAATTGATTGACATTTTCTTTTTAGATTCATGCATCGACTATCAACTATGATCCAAATGGTAGGATCAGACTTGGAACCGACCTACGCTTTGTGGACTCGTCTCGGCCGTGGGATAAGGTGAGACCATTTTCCACCAAGTTGCTAGTGTTTGCTTATCATACTAACCAACATTGTCCAGCGATGGAACGAATACTATCGTATTGACGATGGGCTCTAGGCTGCAATGTCATGATGAACATGCAGGGAATGCCCTGTGTTATTTTTCTCTGTAAACTTGCAATCATGCTATCGACTACTTCGCCGTTCTCTTCGTACATTCATTAAGACTTTCTGTTCTTTGAAATCTCTGGTTGCTATTGAGAATTTCTTTGCGGTAGTGATGGAGGTTATGTCAGGTTCAACGACAGGGAATACGTCACCCAGCATGTCACGCTCATTCCTGACACCCCAGGACTACCAGCAAAGTAGGCTTTCTTAAGTTTGTCAGTTTCCAACTGTTGATATGTCAGCAATTCACAATCGTTTACCATTCAATGACCCACTGATGCTGGTGGTTCCAAAGCATCTCATTTTCGTGGGGGGAAGGTCCTTTATCGGCGTCGGCCGAATTGACAATAAGCTCCGAATATTGCGCAATACAGTCAAATGGCCTGATAAGCAGCACTCATTGGCCTGCGATATGAGAGCATAAAATGCCGCGCAAGCCGCTTTCGATTTCATCACATGGTGGATGGACTTGATGATTGATGCCGTGAACCTCTAAGCGACATATTCAATCATTTTCGTCACGGCTGTGGTCTTCAATTCTTGCTCATCGTGAACCATCATTATCATGGGAAGCATCCCCCCTCTCAAAGTCGCCATCATTGGTGGTGGACCAGGTGGTTTAGGCGCTGCAATCGAGTTTGGAAAGCTCAATTATGTTGACTGGACTCTTTACGAGAAGAAGCCTGAGATAAGTGAGACTGGTGGCGGCATCAGTCTACAGCGCCATACTTGGCGATTGCTGGAGTTGATTGGGGCTGCCAAGAATGTAGACCCAAATGACTTCTTCAGGGCTGAAGATGGAACCAGCGGACAAACAAGGTATCAAGTCTAACTGGCGATAGACCGCCCAACTATTAGCTGACCATCACTAGAAACGGAAGAACGGGCAAGCTTCTGGAGCAGAGCAGTCACTCGGCAGACGTGCCTCTGCAACAACGTAGCTGCAGACTCGTTCGGGCCAAACTTCAAGCAGCGCTCCTCCAAGAGGTTGACAAATCTCGGATCAGGGTGTCAAAGAAGTTGATCAATATCGAGAAATTGCAAAACGGAAAAATTCGGATTGATTTCGCCGATGGCTTCACTGATGAAGTGGATTTGCTTGTCGGCGCAGATGGCATTAGATCTGTAAGTTCAGCTACCCAGCAGACTACCATCCTCCGTCAGCCTGCTGACTGCGACACAGTTTGTGCGCTCGTTTGCATTTCCCGACCATAAGATCAAGTACAACGGACAATCCGCTTATCGAACCATCATCTCTAAATCTGCCGCCCTCAATATCGAGGGTATTCCGAGATCACCTGTTTTCTGGCAGAACGTTGGTGGAAAGTACGTCTTTACTTGTCCCCTAGGTGGAGATGACTTTGAAGTTACTGCTCGCATTCGCCGACCGACTGAGGGCCAAGAGCACGTCAGCTGGGGTCGGCCTTTTGACTTCTCGACCATCGCCTCAGAGTATGATGAGTTCTGCGAGCCAGTTCGCAAGGTCATCCAGCTCGTGGCACAGGGAAAGACGGAGGAGTTTGCGCTGTTCTCGGGTGCGCGACTCGAAAGCGTGATTTCGCACGACGCCATTGCCCTTATTGGAGATGCATCCCATCCGCTGTCCGGAGCGTTTGGCGCAGGAGCGGGTTTCGCTCTGGAGGATGTGTGGGCTCTTACTCGAAGCTTGGATTTTGCGCGCGCCAACGGAGAAGGTCTGGCGGCAGCTCTGGAGCTATATGACCAGATTAGGTCGCCGCATTATCGAGATTTATACGGGGTTCTGGACAATTTTGCAGCAGTCAACTCGAAGCTATTGGCCGAAAAGCTTCCTGCTGATGATGAAATCGAGGAAAGAGTCAGAAGAGCCAGCGAGAAGAAAGCTACTTGGATGTACCATTACGAGGTAGACAAAGCAGTGGAGAAGCTTTTCGGGGGCCAAGGACAGTCTGTCCAGCCGGCAGCGCTGCTCTAATAGCGAAGCCATGCCCGAAACAGCACAGTTCATGGTCCCGCACGTGAATATATGGAAAAGCGGTATTGAATGGAGCTTTGAGAATTAAGGTGATAATCGTACAATAAATGCTACGAAAAGGGACTGTACAAGGCAACTTCTTCCCCGATTGCGTCAAGCGACTTTATCTTCCATCATCGCCGCGAGCTCTCGACATGGTCCGATGATACCTCCACCTTCTCAGTCGATGTGACATTCTTCTCATCGAACTCTGCGTCCTTCGAGGGGTGGGTCACAATCTCGTCTCCGAACTTGGCCGCAACCTCCTCAAGAGACAAGAAACGAGTCTCTGGCAGGAAGAAAAAGTAAATGGTCCCCGCGAAGAGGTTGCAAGCAATGAAGACAAAGTAAAACTTCCACGAGATCTCGTCGAACGCGATGGACGCTGCGTATGAAAGCCAAATCGCCGTGATCGACTGCGTGAAGACAGAGAAACCGACACCAACGCCACGGAGATCGAGAGGGAAGATCTCTGCAACCAGTACCCAGTTGACGCTGTTGAAGAAGAAGGAGTAGGCGAAGGCGAAGAGAAAGATGAATGCGACTCCAGCCCGAGAGCCTGCCGGGTTCGAGCCCTCTGGGAACCGCTCCGACAGCGCCGTCAATACTGCGAGCAGTACGGCCAGACAGTAGCTGCCAGAGATGACCGTGACACGCCGGGTCCAGTGATCGGCGACGAAGAAGACGTTGATAATCTGACCGACTACGGCCATAAAACCGTACAGAGCTCCGATGAGGAGGACAGTCTGTCCTTCGTAGCCGAGAGAGTTGTACATGATGGACTGGTAGTTCTGGATGATGTTGGAACCGGAGAGCTTCATCATGTTGACTGTGAGGCAGGCAAGGAGAGTGCGACGGATGTATTTGCGGGTGAATAGGTTCAGGAAGTTGGTCATGGCGTTCTTCTTCTTTTCGGACTCCAGCTGGATTTGGCTGCACATTTCGGCGAACTCTCTTTCGATGATCTCGGAGCCACGGTGCTTGTGGAGAGTGTACATGACCTGTTTGGCTTCATCGTATCTCTCTTTGGAGGCCACTGTGAAATGCATGATTAGTCAAAGGTCTCTGTATTTGCATCGGAGAATACTTACACCAACGCGGGGAATAGGGTAGGAAGATAGTCATAATGGCGAGGCAGAGTGCTGGAGGAATCTGGGTAGCCAGTGGTACGCGCCATTGCAGGTCACCGACAGCAAATGACCCAGCGTAACCAACCCAGCCTGCAGCAAAGAAGCCTAGAGTGTTCATCAAGCCTTTCAATCCCACGAGGAACCCGCGGTTCTCGGGAAGACTCAGCTCGGCCAAGTAGACCGGAGCTGTAGGGTAGACCATGCCGGTTGAGAAACCGGAAAAGGCGCGACCGACGATCATCATGGCTGGGTTCACAGCGGCAGTCTGGAGGATTGCCCCGATGACACTGGCAGTTGCGCCCAGGAGAAGGGTCCACCGGCGAGAGATCCTGTCCATGGTGTAGGCTGAGCCACCACTGCCGAAGGCGTATCCGGCATAGTATCCGGATACGATGCCAGCCCTCACAGAAGCATTGTCCAGCGAAGATCCATACATGTACAGCTTAAATGTCTTTTGGGCAATGGTCGATGCGATGATACCGGTATCGATGCCGTACACGAAGCTGCGATGTCATGTCGAGTCAGTAATTTGGCTCAATATTATGTCGACGTCAAGTTGCAGATAATTCTACGAACCCTGCGAGACTGATAGCTAGACCTATCAGGATCGATCTAGTCGAGTTGCCGCGATGGCCCGCTGTACGTTTCGTCATTGTGTAAGTGTGAGTCTAAGGCGTGATGCTTTATATTCCACTTAAGGACATTCAAGAATGAGAGACGATGTTGAGAGCAGTGAGGATGCCAACCCTGACTGGAATACTTCAAGCCTTCATAGAATCTAACTCAAGATCAGGGTGCAGTTGCTAAACTTATAACCCCCAATGTTCCGGTGTATCAACTTGCGAAATCCTTGGGCCCTTCGGCAATGTCTCCGTGCAAGTCGGGTTGGACGTGGCTCATCCTGATGTCCACTTCCCCGCACAAAGGAACGATGAACTCCACCCCCGCATTCACCCCAAGATTCCCCCGTGAAACCAACTTGCCGAAACCCCGTGGGTAGCTTCTTGCATGGGTTGAGGGCCCTGAGTGGTATGAGCTTCGGAGCCCAGCGGATCCATATTGAGGAGAATCGTCTGACGACCAGGTTTGTGGTCAGCCAGGACCTTCCTTTCAGGTTTAGTTCATCCGAGGAGATCGTGGATTAGAGCCTCCGAAGCTTGTAGCTCCTGATGATACATGGAGACGTATGAACCCCGGTAGCGAACCCAGGCTCATGTCGGTACGAGGAAGTGGTGTAAACTGCCGCGTAAAACCCGGTTGGCAGACGCCCCACGAGTAGTCCGGAGATATATGCGGATAAGCCATCAGATGAAAGGCTGTGAGAAACAGTGCTTGCATAGCCAGATTCATGGGATCATTGATTGTACGCCATATAGCGTGTCATATGTAGAGATCCTGACGTCGTATCGGGAGCAGATGAACAACTGTTTCAGAGGAGTCAGAAGTATGAACACCAGCTTGTCATACACAGAGATCATTGAACGGTCTTCTTTCCAACACTCAGTATTTTTCAGACCTCAACTTTCGTCAATAGAAGGATGGCATAATTGAAGTGACTCTTCATTTCATTAATGACCTACACGATCACTCACGTTGAGAACATTCTGAACATGAACAGCTAGTTACATGATATCATCCTATGCTACCACTTGGGTATCTTCGCTGAGAAATCCGGCTGGAACTTCTGCATATATGTAGTATCATCTCGCTTCCGCAAACCGCAGTCGAGATACTGCTGATGAAGCTTAGCCAGCCTCTCCCTATCAAGCTCAACTCCCAGACCAGGCGCTGTTGGCACATTAACACCACCATCGGACCATGTAAGCGCGCCATCAATCACAACATCCTCGTGCCGTGGCTTCCAAGGCCAGTGGGTATCACAGGCGTAGTCGAGGTTGGGAGTCGCCGACGCCAGATGTGTCATCGCCGCAAGCGAGATACCCAAGTGACTGTTGGAGTGCATAGATAGACGCATGCCCCATGTCGCGCAGATTGCCGCCAGGGTCTGAGACTTGCGCAGACCGCCCCAGAAGTGGTGGTCTGAAAGGATGACCTGCACCGCGTTCTGGAGGATAGAAGGCGGGAGATGTGAAAACGCGACAACGGCCATGTTGGTGGCCAGCGGCATCGAGGCCTCCTTGGCTACAGCAGCCATACCCTCGATCTCGGGGGCAGGATCCTCCAAGTACTCGACAATACCGTCGAGCTCTTTGGCAACCCACTTGGAGGTCTCAACAGTCCAGGCAGCATTGGGGTCTAACCTCAGGGGCACCCCGGGGAACGCTGCATGCAGGGCCTTGACTGCCTCGACCTCCTGTGCCGGCGGGTATACACCGCCCTTGAGCTTGATGGCCTTGAATCCGAATTCGTCAATGATTTTCTTCGCCTGCCGCACGAGGCCTTCCGGGTCTAGTGCGGCGCCGTACTCATCGTCTGCGTCGCCGGGGTGCCCCGCCCATTTGTAGAACAGGTACGCAGAGTACTGGACGTTGTCTCTGACGCGGCCGCCCAGCAGTTCGCTGACGGGCACGCCTGCAAACTTGCCCTGGATGTCGAGGCAGGCGACCTCAAATGGGGAGAAGACCTTGTCGGCAACGGAGGCGGTAGTCACCATGCCCGCCATGCCGTCGCCGCCAGTGGTGGTGTCGCCCTTTAGTGAGTCGACGCATATTTGGTAGATGGCATTCGTGTCGTAGACTGTGAGATTCTTGGCCTTGATCTGATCGGCAGCCGCCTGCAAGCGACCGAGGTGCGTTGAGTCGCCATAGGATTCACCCAGCCCGTAGATTTGGTCATCCGTGACTACCTCAATGATGCTGCGCAGGGCAAATGGTTCATGCACGCCGACGCTGTTTAGCAATGGCATGTCATGAAATGCCACCGGGGTGATGATGACATCTCGGATAATGCCACGAGGAGACATGATGCTGATTCTAACCTCTGCTGGTTTGCAACGCTGTGTTCGGTGGGCTGGTAGGAACTTGCGTCTCTCAGAATTGGAGCCTACCACCAGATCTTTCCCATCTTTTTAACACCCGAAGATGGTACTCATCGAATGGCCGTTGTCGCAGCGCTTCCCCAGAAGATCAGCAGATCGAAAGCCGGGGTGGGGTCCTGAATATCCGCCGCGTTTGCGGATAAGAGGAGGTGGACAAGGATCGGCTCCTCCGCATTCCTGGGGAAGTTCACTCCTCAAAACGGATAAGCGCATCCGCGGAACAGACCCTGGTCTTCCTCGGCCCCCGCAACTAACACCAGGTCATTTGTCCAGCTCACGAGTTGATCCGAGGAATGGTCAAATCGACGATACTTGACATCCGAGGAAACGATGGATGAGACGTCAATGACACGATTTCCCCGCGTCCGTCGAGCATCCGATGCGCCGGACGATGGCCGAGCACCCAAACGGCGGAAAGAGGATCCCATTCGGCCGCGGGTCAACAGAGCATGCGATCGCTGCAAGTCGTGAGTATCCCGAGGGAGTAGTGTTGGCTGCCGGAGTAGACTGACGTCGCTTGGTTCAGGCGCAAAACGCGATGTTCGGGGACTTGGCCTTGTGTCTTCTGCGCTCACCTTCAGCTTGACTGCCATTTCACGGCGACGTATCGACGAGGCCAACTTCTACCAGCAGTCGACAACGAAACTGCGGGCTCTGACTATTCAAGAGACCTCGGCCGCTCTCCTTCGACCTCGGAACAGAGGAACGGAGCTGATGGCAGCAATCACCAAGACTCAATCTCTAACGGAACCCGGGTGCAGTTTCACTCGCAAACAACTGCACTTTCAGGGTCGGCGCTGGATTTGTCTCCTTCCGGGATTCGAGCTGCTGAACCTCTTGATGTCTTGAATACCCACTCCCAAGAGCTACATCGACATCAAACCTCCACTCGCAACTCCCCTGAGCCCTCTCAAACGGATGAGCAGGGCCACTATGTTGGCCCGGCTTCTGGAGTCTCATTTCTCTTGAGGATCCAGAGGAAGCTGCAAGTCCAATCTCCCGGTTACTTCAACTCCTCAGTATTCAACTTTGGTGATCGACCGTTACCTGGACATGACTCCTCCTTCGCGATCTTGCCACCAAAGACCATAGCAGAGTCAATGGTAAAGAGATACTTCGACTTCGCCGCAACCACGCACCGCTTTTTACATCGTCCTTCTGTGGAATCATGGCTGGAAGAACTGTACGACACTCATGGTGCGATGCTATACAAAGAGTCTGCTCGGAGTCGAACGGCGATCCTCTTCATGGTGTTTGCTCATTCAAACAATTACCGCAGCCGCTTATCTGTTGACAGTAAGGATTCGACATGTGAGTCAACTGAAGTTAGTGCTCGGTTTTTTGCCGTTGCAGAGCACCAGTTGTCGATGGAGAAAGGTGAGATAAGCTTGGCGCATGTGCAGGCACGCTTGGCCCAGTGCTTCTACCTCCTAGCCCAGTCCCGACTAAATCATTGTTGGACTCTATTTGGTATCACGGCTCATCTCGCCATGGCTCTTGGGATACATAGGAAGTCCCGACTGGACGCCAAATCGACAGGTTGTGCCAATCAAATTGACTTGGAGTGCCGGAAAAGAACGTTTTGGTGTGCGTATAATCTCAACACGTATCTAAGCGCCGCTTTGGGTCGGCCCATGACGTTCCATGATGAGGACATCGACCAGGAATTGCCCCTATGTATTGATGACGAACAACTCCGCCTTGGCTTGTCGCCTAAGCCGGTTGTCTGCGGACCGTCCGTAACTTCTGGCAGTGTGGCCCAAATCAGGTACGAAGACTCGATCTATCGCCAAGTTGACGACAAGCTAAAGGGCTATTCAGGTTATCTCGAATCCTGGCACGAATTCTCCGGGCGTTTTACGGAATACGTACTCCATCTACCGAAGAGCACTTTGCATTGGCCGAGAAGTTCAGTAAAGAGTTATCCGAATGGCGAGATCACATATCCTACCTTCTGGATGCCGGCGGCAGCTCCGCCATTTTTGTCAAGTTGGTTCTTCGTCAACGGGATGTTCTCAAGCTTGCGTACTGGCACGCCCAAATTCTTGTCTATCGACCGTTTCTGTTGAAGACATTCTCTGCTGTGGACACCAATGACGAAAGCTTTCTACCAACTAAACAACAACAAACCCAACAGAACATCAAAAGTTGCATCGATGCGGCGATGAGTATTGCTGAACACATTGACACCATCGACGCTGCTGGGGAATTCTACAGCACTTTGTTTGTAAGTTGACTTTCCCCGAGACGTGAGATAGATTACTGACACAAAACCCATTCTAGTTCATTCCGTACTATGGTTTCAGTGCTGTAGTAATTCTCTACGTCTACGCGATCCAACAACGATCAGAGGCGCCTGAGAAGTATACTCTTTGCTTTCAGCTGGCTTCGAAATGCCATTCCCTGTATGAGAGAAACTCAGTGAAGGGTACCTTGACGCAACGCTATGGGGTTGTTTTACAAGAACTGCGCCTCGAAGTTCTCCGGAACAACAACTACCTGGCTTCTACTTCACCCATCCAGGCTGGTGGAGACTCCGTGCCCAGCGAAATGATGACAGCAAGAGATTCTTCAACAGCAACTGCGATGTACAACGTAAGAGCGAAAAGCCAATTTGACGACCTGCACACCGGCTCAAAGGTTGCAACATCTCAGATAGAGAACACCACCGAGGACCAACTAGTCAATGGCAATGCTGGTCAAGTAACTTCAGTTGACGCTTTAAATACCGAACTCTTTCAAATCAGCGATTGGGGCCAATTTGACTCTTTGGTAAGTCCAGAAGTCATTTGATGTTTCTAGAGATTGTCAGCTTACTGACACGACCGGCGATACAGGTTACGGGCGGCATCGGAAGCTTGGACGCCTTTGTCCTCGGTGAGCCTAATGAGACCTGGGAAAATATCAACACTTCAGACTTCAACACCTGAATCGGCGTATCTCGATTCACTCTCTCCCCCCTCGGCCGGCATCCGCAACTACCGTGCCGAATTTTCAGAGCCGCGAAAACCGCCGGGTTGGCGTCTCCACAATCGGACCGTACTCGGGCCAACCACCGAGTCTGCAGAGAGAGAAAAAGACGCGAGTCAAGCGAGAGTCCAGTTTAATTACCCACTTCGCTGAAATATGTCTGCGCACTACGTCATGCCGGAATTCTGTCCTGCGTTGAACCCAGTACGTAAAAGGCCTCGGGCTCCCGGCGGCCATGGCGGAATGTGGACGCGGGCTTTTTTCGACACCTTGTAGGGATAAAGAGCCGCCAATGGCGAAGGGACCAAATGACATCATTCCGCTGCAGAACGTGCTGACCGAAGGTTTCAGTCGCTCAAATGCAAGCTTCCCGTTGGTTGCCTGTTCGGCAGAGCGGGACCTGAAATCTGTTGTTATCTCGTCCCTCAACGTGGTCCCTGGACGGGTATCTAAAGAAGCACAGCGTTGATCGCAACGGCGCGTACTCCGATCCTCTCGCGTAGATCTCCTCGAGGCTTGAAAAGACGGAGTGGGAAAGAGAAAGATGCTTTCCGCTCGGAGACGATGGCTATGACCACATGTACCAATCAGGAACAACATTGACCTTCCCGAGAACCTTGACTCGTCCATCCATCTGAATGGTGATCAATGAAATGCAGTCTGCTTGAAACCTGCCTGCGCTCTTTTTCTGGAACCCACTTGCCCCTCCATTGCCCCTCCATCCGCATGGTTCCTGTTGATTCCCACCCCACCTTGTCACAGGCCGCCGATCACTACAAATCTGCCGTTGACAATCAACAGCTCGCGGCTCTGTGATCTTTTTTTCTTCTCTTCCTCTTCACCAGCAACTTTCTACCCAGATTTCAAAGTCTCAAGCCATTCAACCGCCAAAATGCCTCAGGTGAGTAACATCGGAGCCCATTCCGGAGCTCCGTTCACGTCCTGCGATGACAATGATGCTTACCACCAGAGCCATAGGTCAAGTGCATCCTCTTCGACTGCGACAACACGCTCGTGTTGTCCGAGATCTCGGCCTTCACGGCCTGCGCGCAGCTCGCCAACGAGATCCTCGAGAAGTACGGCATCGAGAAGCGCTACCAGGGCGTCGAGCTCATGCACAAGTACGTCGGCCGCAACTTCCCCAGCATGATGGCCGGCCTCTTCGAGGTGCACAACTTCACCATGCCCGCCGACGAGCTCGACACCTACACCGCCCGCGAGCTCGAGCTCACCATCTCGTACCTGCGCAAGCAGGCCGCGCCCTGCAAGAACGTCGTCCCCGTCCTCGACAAGATCCACAAGGAGGGCAAGTACGCCAAGGCCATCGTCTCCTCCTCCGCCATGCCCCGCGTCGTCGCCTCCGTTGAGACCATCAAGATCGACCAGTACTTCGGCAAGCCCAACGAGGGCATCTTCTCCGCCGCCAGCAGCATCGACCCCCCGACCTCCAAGCCCAACCCTGCCATCTACCTCCACGCCTGCAAGGTGCTCGGCTTCGAGCCCAGCGAGTGCATCGCCATCGAGGACAGCAGGAGCGGCGCGACCGCGGCGAAGAACGCCGGCATCCCCCTGCTGGGCTACGTCGGCCCCTACTACGACGAGGAGAACCCCGAGGAGAAGGTCGCCGCCCACGTCAAGCTGTTCTCCGAGGAGCTCGGCGCGTTCGAGGTTATGCACGACTGGAAGGACTTTGAGAGCATCTTGAACAAGTTTGAGAGCTCATAGATACCCCCTTTGACTATTTTTGAGGCTTGAATGAGTGATGAAAACAAGTGGTTGAACACCAACAATTGGCGGATTTCCTACGTATTTGGCAAATGATAGACATAGATCTTGGGCGAATAGAAAGGCTGCAATTCGGGCGATTGATCCCGACACATTAGTGCGTGCCAGTGCTCTCATGTTGGTCTCGCAATGTCTTCTTAACGGTAAAAAAAGGGTCAAAGAAAATTTGCATGTTGGTCAGATGAATCGCGGTGAATCTGTGTCATCTGATGACCATGTCCTGGTTCCCAGATTTTGAGCGCATGACACGCGACAACGGCGCAAGAGCCACTGATAAAAATAGCCATCAACAATACTTGAGTGGCCGTATTCTCGTGGAAATGCAGGAGAAATGTCTCTGTCTCGTGGAGGCCTGAGTTAATTGATTGCCTCTCACATCAGTCGCCCAGCACTAGGAAGAAGTGAGGCTCAAGCGCGGCCTCCATTGCCTTACTTGCTGAATCATCTACTCACAGCATCCTTGAATTTGTCTAGAAACATACGGCAAGTTATTGTCTCAACCTCAACTCCAAATAATTGTCTTGGCATCGGGTTCATGAAACAAGGACTGAGGCAGCATAAATACGCTGGACGACCCTTCAATCCTCTGCTACTTCTCTATCTACACAACAGAGTTCTGGGTTGCATGTTGGAATATAATTACAACCACTCATCTGAATAGTTCAACCTGCGGAAACCCCTCACTCATCAACTCGTCATCATGAAAGTACCTAAGATTCTCGTTCTCGTCTCGATGGCTCTTGGCGCTACGGCCCGCTGCAAGAAGGCCACCGCCAGCTTGTGCGAATCAAATTCTTCGGCGGTCGCGCAAGGCTTCACGTCTAGCTTCACCTGTCAATCGTCCGAAGAGCTCCCTTGTCAGACAGAGTGCATCACCACTGGTACCAAGGGAATCGAGGTGGCGAAGTGCTGCAAAAGCGCATGTACGATGACTCTTCGCACATTGAAACAAGAGTGTTACTGACAGATCACACAGGCACGTAAGGCGATGCTTATTCATGATACCAGAACGCTATGAGAGGATCGCGAAGCAGATTTTCGGGTGGAGAGGAGAGAAGACTATCAGCATGTATTTCTCAAACAGGATCATTCACTCCTAATGATCATCACCTTAATCAGAGAGTTCCGCATACACACGACTTATCTATGGTATTCTACTGATAAGACTCTCGCCTTGGAGCTCTCAAAGGCCATAAATTTGCCACGCAAACAAAATGATGGCAATCGACTTTTCTGGCGTTCCATCGTGTAATTAAAGCTTCTTTGTCCACGCACCCTGCTTATCGCCGCAAGCGAGAGCAAACGGGCCCCCGTAAACCACTAAAGATCGCCCAATCCAACGCGCTAAAAATCCCGCAACAAAAGATGCTCATTAGCGCACAGAGTGACTAACCAGAGTCGCATCTAGGCTTGTCGATAAATGAGGAGAATTATGTAAACACACAGCACACTTGCGGGTTCACCCGGCCGGAGCAAATTTTTTGCCATCTCTCTGTGTCAGTCGGGGTCCCAGTTTGAGTCAACCTTGTTCGCCTCTTTTTCTACGTCCTCAAGGTTGCCCGCGGAGAACACTGTCCCGACCTGTTCGTGCTTTATTTTTGTGTTGTTGTGCCGACCTGAGATTTTCGGGTCCAACGAGCAACATGGCGAACGACTTGGAGACGCAGCACGCCCAGCCGGCGCATGATGACAAGCAGGCGACAGAGGTCTCCGGCGCTGAGCAGCCCCCGGCGGCGGCCGGACATAAGGCCAAAGGCTTTCTCCGCACGGTGTTGACGGCCGGGCGGGTCGAGGAGGGCGGCATCGAGCCGATTCCGATCGAGGCCCGGACAGCGACGAAGTACTTCAATGCCTTTACGATTTGGTGCTCGATCAATACCAATATTCTGGCGTGAGTGAAAAATTCATTTGAGAAAGGGGTTGTTGAAGCATTTTTGCTTACTTTCTTGGCAGAATTACGTTCGGTATGCTGGGCCCGGTGTCTTTCGGCCTCAGCCTCCGGGATTCGGCGCTCGTCATTCTCTTCTTCAACTTGCTCTCGACGCTCGCACCGGCGTACTTGTCGACTTTGGGTCCGAAGACTGGTATGCGCCAGATGATCCAGGCCCGCTTCAGCTTTGGGTGAGTTCCCAGCCTAACTTAAGATTCATGAGATCCTGATTTTACTCATGGCCGGTGAGCTAATGAATAATCCCTAGTTACTATCTTGTATCTGTTCCCGTCATTCTCAACTTGGCTACTCTCACGGGTTTCTGTGTTATCATCTGCGTCATCGGAGGACAATGCCTCTCTGCGGTCTCCGAGGGCGACCTGTCGACCGCCGTTGGCATCGTTCTCATCGGCGTTGCCGCTCTGTTGATCTCTTTCTGCGGCTTCAACGTGCTGCACTTCTATGAGGGCTACGCGTGGATGCCGGCTCTGGTCGCCATTATCATCGCCGTAGGCTGTGGTGGAAACCAGTTGAAGGCCCAGGCGACCCCGGAGCCTGCGACTGCAGCTGCGGTTCTCAGCTTTGGTGGTGTCATTGCATCATACATGATCCCGTGGGCTTGTATCGCATCAGACTTAACGACGTACTTCGACCCCACGCTGCGTCTCTCATCGTATGTCGCCAGTATCCTCATAACCTATTTCCATGAACAGCCTTTACTGACCCGAACCAGCCACCGCATCTTCGCCTACAGTTTCCTCGGCCTCGTCGTGCCCACCATCCTCCTCATGACCCTGGGCGCGGCAATCGGCGGCGCCATGGGCAACATCCCCGCCTGGCAGACCGGCTTCGACAACACCCTCGTCGGCGGCGTCCTCGGCGCCATGCTCGCGCCCGCCGGTGGTTTCGGCAAGTTCATCCTCGTCGTGCTCGCCTTCACCCTGCTCGCCAATATCTCCGGCACCATGTACGCCATCACCCTCAACTTCCAGACCCTGATCCCGGCGTTCCGCATCCCGCGCTACATCTTCTCCATCATTGTCACCGCCATCATCATCCCCATCGCCATCAAGGCCGCCGGCGACTTCTTCCTTAGCCTGGAGAACTTCATCGCACTCATCGGGTACTGGTCCGCCTCGTTCGTGGGTATCGTTGTTGCGGAGCACTTTGTGTTCAGGAAGGCGAACGCGAAGGCGTATGATGCGGATATTTGGGACGTGCCGGCGAGGTTGCCCTGGGGCGCGGCGGCGATTTCGTCAGCGGTGCTAAGCTTTGGGCTGGTCGTGCCGTGTATCTCGCAAGTCTGGTTTACGGGACCTATTGCGGCGACGACAGGCGATATTGGGTTTGAGGTTGCCTTTTTCCTGAGCGCGCTGCTGTACGTGCCGTTGAGGTATGCTGAGAGGCGGTTTACCGGACGATGAAGATCGGTTATGCAACAGGAAAATGGACGCCAAAACACTAAAACGATTGTATAGGGTTGGACCAGGAGTACATCCTGATAACCGAAGGAAAGATAAAAACCAAAGGCTCAACTATGAATGAATGGGGGGAATTGGGAGCCAGGATGACTGAATATTGTTGATACCCAATACTAGGAAGGACTAGAAAAAGGATTAATGCTTCAACATCATTTTCTTCAGAAGAGATTTGAACTACACACTGCATATCTTGATCTCAAGCTGAATACATGGCTGTCACAAATCCTGAGGAGCAGTTCACCATTCCCTGTTTAGATGCTGTATCGGTAGCAGAACCAGATGTAGATGTAAAAACAACATCAGACGCAGACTAACGTCAAGTAAGTCCCGCTATACGAGGCGAAAAGATTAACGTCTTCGTGAACCTTTGCTTGTATCCGGCAGGGTGCCGGAGGTTTATTAAATCGCGACCACATAATGTCACTTTGGGAGTATTGGAAACCGCATATTGGTGTAACAACGGACGAGCGGAGATGTAAAGTCTGGTCAAATTGATTAGTTGGCTCAGTCATGTGCCACAGCCAAGCTCTTTGTTCTTCTAGCGTGGTATTGAAGGGATTCGGGGGTCCGAGTTCCATATTTACCCGGCTTAGAACAAAGCGCGAGCCCTTCGTATCCAGGGGAACTTGCGCACATACTGCCTAAATCAACGCCATGTAAGGAAATCGATTAGCGGGGTTGGGCTGGAGTTCGGTTTGCCCGTCGAGGTATATAACTTCAGTAATGACTTCGATCAAATGCCTTCACATAGCGTTCCAGGCCAGCCCTGACCGAATGTCCCTTTTGACCCTCACGCATCTCTCAAAGACGACAAACTAAAATGCTTCCCTTCAAATTGTTGCCCGTGATTGCCCTGGTGGCAGGCGCAGCTGCGCAGAAAATCAAAATCAGTGAGCGAAATCGCAGGTCCGAATCCATCACAGTGTTGCTCTAACATTTACAAAGTGCCGTTGGGCGATTCGATCACTGAGATCACCTGCTGGCGGGCATATGTCTGGGACATGCTCGTCGAGGAGAACCTCGCCGACAAAGTGCAGTTCGTGGGCTCCATGACGAACAACCCGCAAAACTGCCGGGCTCAAACGGGTTCCTTTGACCTTCACCACGAGGGCCACTCGGGCTGGCTGTCGATCAACATCGCGAACCAGTACCTTCAGGGGTGGCTGGCCAGCAGCAAGCCTGACATTGTGCAGTACATGCTTGGCACGAATGATGTTGCCCAGGGCCGGACCACCAACGACATCATCGCGTCGTACACAAAGATGGTCGGCCTCATGAGGGCGTCGAACCCGCGCATGAAGATTCTCGTGAGTCTCATATCACCTGGAAATTAACCATAGCTCGCCCACTCACAGATGGCCAGGTCGACCTCCTGATTCCGCTGTCCTTCAATGGTGGTGGCATTACCACGCTGAACCAACAAATCCCTGGCTGGGCGGCGCAGCAGAATTCGACTGAGTCCCCGATCATGCTCGCTGACTGCTCAACGAAAGCTGGATACACCGACTCGATGAACAGAGACGGTGTTCACCCAAATGACCAGGGCGATCAATTCATTGCGAGACAAGTTGGAACCTTGCTGGTCAAGTATGTCAAAGACTTGTTGGCGGAAAGAAGCGCTTCGGCCGACTATTATCAGGTACACAGCCAGGAGAAACGGATTTAGGATCACTGGCAGGGAGTGGAGGTTGAAAATGCTGGAAATAAATATCACCTGTGGATTCGCAACCCCGAATGGCTCAAACGGTGATACCCTCAAGTTGGTTCAGGAGACGCTCTCACTCAGACTGGTCACTCATTTACATCTCATCAACAATGAAGAGCCAATCTTTGCTTCATGAATCTTCTGGAGTGCACCGTCCAGAGCTGCATAGCTCCTTCCGTTTGTGCGCTTGAATTGGACCCTTGCTCAAACCCCACAGTGAATTTCCGGCAAAGACGGACGGAAGACGCAAGATAATTTCGCTGGGTCGCACAGCGGAAAAATTCGCCAAATTGCGAAACCCGGCAAAATGACCCATCTGAGCAGGCGGTGAGACTCAGGGCCATCCCTTTTCATTTTCACCACCACAATTCTGCAGAGGGTTATCCTTGCGAGTCTTCACTCTCCCAAAACCCCCCAACATCATGAACTCACAACAGCCGCCCGTTGTCCATGTTCCCCCTCCGCTCAGCCAGCCGGCCGTCGAGGAGGGGCCGCCCGTGAAGAAGAAGCGAGGACCAAAACCCAAGCCTAAGCCCTATGTTGCTCCCAAACCGGTCCTGCGACATGAGCGTAGATACACCATCGAGAAGAAGCGGGAGGTTTTGATGTTCCTGGAGCATCACCGCGTCAAGAATCGCCCCGGCCAGCCTATCCGCCTGCGCGGCGGCGAAGAGCGTCTTGAAGGCGAGTATCGGCGGCCGACGCTGGACGAGGCGTCTGAGTGGTTCAAGATTCCCTACGGCTCAATCCACAACTGGTACAAGAACAAGGATACCATCTTCGACCCGTCTCTCAAGGGTCGGAGGACGCGTCGCAAGCGCGATGCGTCGGGCCAGCTCGTTGACCGAAACCAACCAGATGCACCACCACCACCACCACCACCCCAATCTCAATCAGAGGGCGATGAGATGTCGCCTCAAGCCGAGTCATCAACTCAGAGTCAGACTCATCAGACTGAGGAGCCAGCAAACAGACCCGACCCGTCGTCAATCCAGCCTGGTCCGTTTACTACCACCCAGCAACCTCCAACACAACAACCGGGCCCCTCGACGGAGCCACCAAAGTCGCCTACCATGAGCATCCTGTCGCCTCGAACAGCGCTCCCAGACGCCCGCCCGTCGAATGCAACGGTAGCCGAGCAGCAGGCCCAGAGACCCACCGCCGGCGCGGAGAACCCGTCCAGACGCGAGGAGGACCAACGCGAGGACCTGCGGCCCAGCAGCACGTCTCCGGCGGCCGGGGTCGACTCCGCGAGCAATGAAACCTCAACCGCACCCCGGACCACAGACGAGCAGCGCGCAAACACCGTTGAGCCAACGACGACGAAAGCACCAAGTGAGGATGTGCAGGATGCTGCAACACCCCTCACTCGTACGACCCCACCGGCCGTTGGAGCTGCTGCCGGGGCCGTCTCACTGCAGGGTCTCCTCGCAGCTCAACCTCGAGAGCCTGGTAAATGAGAGCTGTGAGCGGCAATGGCGCGGGCTCGACCTCATCCAATGGAAACCAAACCAGCTTGGGTTGGTCTTTCGTCGACATACATAACCAGATCGCTGACGCCGACCTTTTGCTCTTCCGTTCGCTCATCGCCAGCGCTCGTCTCTCACTCATCTCTCTGATTCATATTGATACCCACAATTTTGTTCATCTTTGGCTTATACAACAACATCACTATGGCCGGCGTCGCACCAGGAAAGACCTTCACCCCCGGGCTGGACTTCAGCAAACAGTCCTACAGCAACCTCGCCCAAAAGGTCGAGGCCGACGTCACCCGCGCGCACGAGGTCATCACCGAGAAGCTGCCCCTCCTCTCTCAGCTCAACGCCCTCGTCTCCCTCACCTTCGGCGACCGCGCCCCCGTCTTCCTCGACGCCCGCGGTCCCGAGGCCAAGCTCCTCGACGCCTGCCCCGACGAGCCCGACACCAAGATCACCATCAAGCCCGAGTACATCGCCCAGTTCTACGAGGGCAAGCTCGAGCCCCGCTACGGCCTCTTCAAGGACGCCTTCTTCCACGAGGCCGCCATGCCCAAGGGCAACGTCCCCGTCGCCATCAAGTTCGCCGACCTCCTCACCCCCAACCCGCCCGTCCCGCCCAAGAAGGTCGTCCCCGGCGCCTTCGCCCGCCTGCCCGAGCCCACCGAGGACATCGAGCAGGTCAAGCGCGACGTCAAGGAGTTCGGCTACGGCCTCGTCAAGAACGCGCTCACGCCCGAGCAGGTCGCCATCCTGAAGAAGGCCACGCAGGAGCAGGCGGCCGGCGAGCGCAAGGCGGGCGTGTCTGCTGCCGATGGCGGCCCGAACGCGCCCAACCAACGCATCTGGACCCTCATCAACAAGGGCGAGGAGTTTTTGGACTTGCTCAACCACCCCCTGATTGACGAGATCGTCCCCTGGTTCCTGGGCGAGCACGCTCTCATCCACAGCTACAGTGCCAACATTGCGCGTCCGGGTAACGTGCCGATGCAGCTGCACACCGACCAGGTCGCCATCCAGCCGCCCGTCCGCGACATGGCCTTCGGCCTGAACATCATGTGGTACTTTGAGGACATCACGGAGAAGAACGGCGGCACTCGTGTCTTCCCTGCCTCCCACCTCGGCCAGATTGCGCCCGACGACCTCTTCACCGTCGACGGCACCATCGCCGCAGAAGGCCCGGCAGGTACTGCGCTGGTGTTTGACAGCCGTCTGTGGCACGCCACCGGCCCCAACCGCGAGGAGGCCGGCGAGCGCCCCGTCATTCTCATGTTCTTCATGCGCTCCTTCATCCGCCAGCAGGAGAACAACTTCCTGTCCCTGCGCAAGGATGTCGAGGCCAAGCTGTCCGACAGGATCAAGCGCATGCTGGGCTTCTACACGACGGGTGCCCTCGGTGGATTGGAGGGCGAGGTTCGTGAGGGCATCTTTGTCACGCGCAAGGATGATTGCGTTGGTACTGTGCGTGCGCCTCACGAGGCATGATTGCGCGGTGGATGGGTAATTGCACATGTACATTAGAGCTTGGCAGTACAGAAGCGGAGTTGATGCAATTGTGAATAATTCGTGGCCGTCAGAGGACCGTTGAACTTGAGCCGATCTTTCCCCAATTTGCCTCTTCTTCAACCTGTCAGTCCAGCATCTGCATCCCGTAACGTCTAGACGTAATGAAGAGCCCGGCATACGAAATCCTTCGTCCCCTTCCCTCCCGACGTGTCCCATCCTTCTCCCGGCAGCCGCCCGCTCAACCACCCCTCGCTGAAGAAATGGAGCCCTCAACCAGGTCCCCGGCCACTCCAGCCCTCGGGGAAGACGTCCGCGCGCGATCCCTGGCGGGATAATTGTGGATAACCCGTCAAAAAGGGTTCCAACAGGATTCGGAGTCGGCTTCGACCTCCGCACCCCGCCTGCGTCTGAACCAACGACATCTCGTCAAAAAGTCATCTCATCTGCAGGGCAATCTTGTCGCCCAATAGCCGAGTTTCATATTATTACTCGTCACACTGGACACGCGGAAAAGGCACCCGGGCTGATCGGCCAGGCGTTTACTGTTCTGGGACGTGAGAGGGTTGTTGGTCCCTCTTGCATCGGTATTCTTTCTGAAAAGGGTCGGAGCGCAGTGAAGATGGCAGATCGGCGCTGTACGGGCGGGCCCGCTCCATCATAACCGAGGAGGCACAGATACGGGACGCGCATGCTGGTTCACGATGCTACGCTCTTTTCTTAGACATAGGTCCTACAGGAGGACTTTTGAGCGCAATCCACAACAAGAGCGACATGGGCAAACTGCACTTGCTAGTACAGCAGGCTAGAACTTTGACGAGCAATTGGCACTGCAACTCCAAAGACGAAGCAGAGTAACCCCATCCGACTGAACAAAGACAGCAAGGGGACTTTTTGACTAGTAAGGTTACACAACAAAATATTTATAAGATGGGCGGTTCAGCTCCCGCTGAGGAATTTCTTCATCTCATGTTGTGCCACATGACTGCCTGCGGTTCCTCAATGTGTTGTTCCTGCGGTGCAGAACCGTTGCCTCTTCCAATGCAAGGGCCCATCATGGATGCAAATGAGACGTTCCTGTTGGAACAGGGATACATTTTTGCTCGGTTGGAACCTCTCCACTCCATGTCCTCGCTTCCACGTCAATGTTGCACGGCCTCGATGGCAACCCAAGGCCAACCGCACCCTTAAGTCGTGGGGGCAAGTGCAGGGAAGTGCAAGTTGACTTCCAACAGAGCCGCAACCGAGACTTGCCTGAACAGAGTTCTCACCCGGGAGGCCTTCCGCCTTGGAAGCTCCGCTATTCCATCAGGATCCGACAAGGATGTATCAGATGCTAGAGTGTTCCAAAGGTGTATGACCTCGTTAAACTGTCCCGGGGAGAACAATCCTGTAGGCATGATATCCCTTCAGTCTGACCCATTCGCCGTCAATGACCTCTTGTATCCCCACCGCGAGTACCACAGGACGAAAGCGGCTCGCAGATCGTAGGATCTCAACTCCAAGGAACTGTTCCAACAACACTCTGTTCTCCTTGTTGTCGCCCCCGTCCGTGTTCCGAAGAGGGAAGATCATGGATGGACTCCCAATTTCCCAGAACCTCGGGATTTGAATGACTGTTGAAAGCCATGATAACCTCACATAGTGACCTTCAAAGTGGAACTCTTCTCCTTGAGACTTCTGTTGGAACATGGATCAAGATCTTTCAACACGCACCTTTGGCATCTCTGAGAAACGTCGGTGAAGACGACTGTGGATCTCTACCCGTTGTGGCTGGTAATGTTGCGCGTTCCCTGGACTGCAAGGATTCGGTGCCATGAAGCATGAAATAGCGAAATGAATCCTGGGATATTCAGAATGGCGGCCCTCGAGTTGTACCTGGTGGCGCGTTCAAACGGGAAGCCGTTGGCGATGGGACTCTGAGATGGCTGTTTGTCGATCGCATCTACCCACCTCAAACGCGAAGCTCGCGATGATGCTACTTCGCGGTTTGCCCCCTTTTCGTTTTTGAGTACATTTCCAGTCATTCTTCATGGATGATGTTGAGCGACGTCCATGATAGCTGGTCTCTTCTTTCTTTCTGTTCATTCGTTTCTCAATCCCAAGCATCAAGTCCTCGATCAAAATGGCTGCAAAACCGTTCGACGAGATGGAGGTGAACTGGATCACCCAGCCGGACCCAATTGGTGTGGCCACGCTGGGTGTGACCATTTGCCTCGGCGCCATCTCCCTGATCGTTGTCATCCTTCGTGTCTGGGCTCGTCAGAACACGGGCGCTCTTGGACTTGACGACTATCTGATGATCGTTGGGTTGGTAAGTTGAACTGCCTTGATACTGTGACCTACGAAGCAATCTAACATCAAAAGGGAATTTTCCTGGCATGCTGTACCTTCACTTTCATAGCTGTGTATGCAGGTATGGGGACCAAAGATGCGCGTCTAGAGGATTGGAACTCTGTGGCAGGCATCAAGGTGAACATCCTTCCATCCATCGCTATCCGAAGAGCAATATTGACCGTCCGTAGTGGCTTGTTTTCTTCCAAATCACCTACGCCTGGAGCCTACCGTTCATCAAAGCCAGCATCTGCTTCACCGTCTTCCGGATCACAAACAGAAAGAGCTACCGCGTAATTCTCTGGACTGCCATGATCGCATCGATCCTCAGCACCACTATTGGTTTCATCGCGGTGGTAGCTGTATGCCGGCCCGTCAGCTACACTTGGGACAAGTCTCTTGATGGGTCTTGCGCACCGACCAACATTATCACCAGTATCAGCTATCTGATTTCGGTAATGGCGATCATCACTGACTGGACTTGCGCCATCGTGCCGACTGTGGTTGTATGTGGGTTACAGATGAAGTCAAGAGTGAAGGCTTCTGTATGCGCGGTTCTTGCTTTGGGTGCCATGTAGGTTTCGGAAGCCTGACAACAACATCCTACTTGCTGATAAGCGAACAGTGCGAGCGCCGCCACCATCATCCGTCTGCCATACCTGCAGTACTACAATGTGGTCGACGACTACTTGCGTGAGTATCTAACAATGTTTCTTTGGCAGCAGGTCTCAGACAACTGAAGACTAATCAACTCTCTTCTCACAGATAACATTGCCAACATTGTCCTCTGGTCAATCTTCGAATGCGGTATCGGCATCATTGCAGGCTCACTTCCATCCCTTCGACGACTCCTCAAGTTCTGGCTCGACAAGTCTTCAAAGGGCTCGTACAATAACACCGGCTCGAACCCCCTGCATGGAGACTCTGGGTACCAGGGAAGTAATGGAGTCAAGTTGAACAATCTTAGTGGACGAGCGATGACGGTTTCCAATTGCCAGACGGGAAACCGAGACAACTGGGTACAGCTGGACGATGATGACAACAGCCAGAAGCACATCATCATGAAGACACAGGAGGTTTCGGTTCGGATTGAGATGGACAACCACAAAAGACACAGATAAGGCTTCGTGCACGAAAGTCGTTGTCTGAAGGACAACCGTAACACACAAATAGCAAACAGGTGTCTCATTGCACCACATGAACAAGCTCGAAGAAGTACTGGCCTAGTAGCAGTGTAAACATACTTTGTCTATCCCGATCTATAGTCTATGTATTTGGATTTCGCGGCACATTTTGTACAAATGAGGAAAGGTCCGTCGCAACAAAATTACACGTTCCAAGTCTTTGCGCCCGCAGCATTATCGTTAACACCATTCGTCTATCCCTAAATCATCCAAGAAGGCTACGACTTTGCGACTGTGCTCATTCACATGTTCACACTCGCCAAGTAGGCCTTCGCAATCTCGTAGGCGGACTTGGGGCTGCCGCAAATTTGACCCTGACGAGCTTGGAGCTGGCTCACAGGAGTATCCAGGACAGGCGTGTCCTTTCCAGGTATTCCTTTCGCGGGCGTCTCTTTCACCGGCGTGTCCTTGACTGGGACGTCCTTGGTGGGAGTATCCTTGGTAGGAGTGTCTCTGACAGGTGTGTCGGTAACCGGAGTCTTTTGGGTGGGAACGTCATGAGCAGGTGTCTCCTGCACCGGTGTGTCCTCAACTGGAGTTTCGTCGAGAGGTGTAGTAGAGGTAGTAGACGGCGTGCTGTGAACCGGAGTTGTGCCATCGACCGTCGTGCCATCAGTGGAGGTGCCGTCAGCAGAAGTTCCGTCAGTAAGTGTACCGTCAGTAGAAGTGCCATCGGTAGTGGTTCCATCAACAGGCGTGCTGTCAACCGGAGTGTCCATCGTGGTGTCCGTACCAGTGGTAGAGGGGAATGGAGTCATGGGAAATGGTGACATAGGAAATCCAGCGGCTGGGAAAGGGTTGATAGCGATAGGCATTCCTGATCCTCCGACTCCTCCCAGGCGTCCATTGGTTCCATCGGCAGAAACTTGGTCATCAGGGCCCTGGCGCATGGCACCGGGCTGCTGTCCAGGAGTGCCATCGACATCGGGCTTGATGCTGGGAGCTGCATGAGACGGAGTCTTGTCCACAGGTGTCTTGTCTCCAGGAACGTTGTCGGGAGTCTTGTCGACAACAGGAGCCTTCACCACCGGAGTGTTGTCCATAGGACTCTTGTCGGCAGGAAGACCCTGGTTAATAGGAGCAGCCGGCGTAGGATCGAGGTCAGGCATCTTTCTTCCCGGACCCGACTTGACCGGAGACTGAGGAGCTGAGCTGAAGGGAGATGTCTTTGGACCCTTCTTGAACGGGTTGGACTTGAAGACCTATCAAAAGACGTCAGCATACACTCAACCAGTGAGAGTCAGAGTGAAGTCATACGTTGGAAATGGACTTGACTCCCTTGATGCTCCTGAGGGCTCCAAAGCCAGATTTGAGAGATCCGAGACCGAAGCCGAAACGGCGCTTGGAAAGAAGACCACTCTTCCCAGGCTGTTCTTCACAGCATCTGGTGTTCTCGAGGAAGCCTGCAAGCTGAAACTGCACACCTCCAGTGACAGTGGCACTGTAGACCTTCTCGTTGAACTCCTTATTGAGCTCCTCCTCACCAGACTTGCCGTTCTCGTAGGCCCTCCAAGACACGATCTGCTCAAACTTGATACCTCCCAGAGCAGCGTATTCACGCTCGTCGTCCAAGGGGTTGTGCTTGCCCAAGGTGCCCATGCTGTCAATAATGTTGGCGGTAACGTGGATTTTGTAGATGTAACCTTCAGGCCTCATGTTGATGAAGCGTTCCGCAATATCGAGAGAGGCTGAGGTAAAGACGTAGCCATAATCATCACGAGAGCTACCGTCTAAAGCAGCTTTTGCGTGGTTGAAGAGACTGATATCTGGAGCGATGGCACCAAAGGCGCTTTGGCCCTTGGGGAGAAAGCCACCCGCTTCCTGGATCTCGACTGGTGATCTGGAATCCCCGCGATACACATAGACGAGTGATGTGGGAGCTCCGGCGCAGATAAGAGACCAAAGATTGGTCACGAGAAAGAAGAGATAAATGAGTGGTTGGTTTCCAAACATCCTGAATGACTTTGACAACGTTTGAGGTAGTAAAGAGTGGATGGTGCTCTGAGGCCACCGCAGAAAGAGTGAGAAGAGTTGGGATGATTTCGTTGATATGATGTGGCTGATTTAGAGGAGGACGGTTACCGCCTTTATATATGTGGATGAAAGCTAGGAAACGACAGCATCTGCGACCATTCGAGATGGCAATCCTGTCAATGCTGTTGTCGTTTGTTTAGATCTGGCATTCGTGCACTGTCGAAGGCAAGTCAGTGAATAGCTCGGAGTTCGCGAACCACGGTCCATGGCCGCTGTGGAGTTCCATGTGAACATGAATTACCGCGATGTCTTGGCCTTGAACATCTGCTGATGTCAAAAACATCAGTATGCCCGAGTTTGGCTTTGCGGGACATCTTTCGCGTGAACCCGGAATCTTCGAATCATTCTCGAGGAGTGTAAAGTATATGTTTACTAAAACTTTTTGGCCACTTACTCTATCGCCTACAAGCTAAGCTCATGTCAACCCAACATTCGGCTGGGACTTCCGGTTCTCTGCACCCAGACTTGCCTGTCTGAGCGTCAACACCTTCAGATTTGAGCATATGGTACGAGAATCGAGGGACAATTTCTTGGCATTACGCTAAACACCGCCTCAGTGCCTCTACATACGGTGGGTGTGATAACAGCCTCTTCATCTCTTTGTCCTAAGAGCTGGGTGAGATTCTTATTAACACTGGGCAGAAAATCCACTGACCTGTTGTGGTGACTCCAGAAATAGCATACTGGATCGTCCTGGGGTTGACGGGATGGAATAAGCAGTGTGAACGGTTCCTGCGGGCTCGGTTCATCCGGCCGAGGACCCCTGCGGGGCCAAAAGGTGCCTGGCAGGGTAGCTAGGATCTACTAAGCTTGGCGAGCTACCTGTCGTATATAACTGACATGGCCGTAGGACGAATAATTCCCCGGTTGTCAACCTGTATCGAACCTTCTTGATCCTTTATTTCTCCATGCTCAACTGCCGTCATTTCCACGCCAAACATTCTGAACAACCTTCGCCATGTCTCCCATACACTTCATCAGTCTTCTCACGTTGACGAATTACCTCTCCCGCAACGAGTCCATCCTCACGAGCAGTTATAAAAAGTGAAGATATGTGGACGACTACACCAATGCAAAACCCTTAGACTGCACTCCTGAACTTGAATATCTCTCCCAAAGATGCATATCAGATGGCCACAGGCTTCCAGCCTCAACAGATGGAAGATATCCGGATTCGTCGCTGTTCCTCGCAGCCAGGCAATGAATAGTCCCTGGTCACAGTCAAAATGATAACGACAGGTCATGAGAAGATTTAAAGCAGCCGGATCACATATATTAGGCGGGGGCAGAGGAAGAAGTCCATCTTTGTGACGGAAGGGGAGACTAAGGTGATGAAAATTAAGGTTTGCAAGGATGCCCTTGATTGTGAGTTAGGTCCGGCGTAGCACATAAGGACATTTATCCACCATGGTCAACGTTAGCGTGGTCTTTTTTGCATGAGGTCGCAGCTTCGGTGACATCCTCGCTCTTAAACATCTGTAAATCCTAAGTCAGAACATGCTAGTGCATGTGTTCAAAGCCGAGAATATGTTGTGATCACAATGTGGGACGCCACTTGCACCGTTGAGAGAGGCGGGAACAAATCGTCCTCACTCGTATTGGTTCTCAGCAGATGAATGATCGACAGGGATTTTCGACTAGTGTAGAAAGCCCTTTAGGTCCTTGTAGAATCATTTGACTTGACAGCTAAACCGACCCAGACCTCATCAACTGACAACACGCAAGGAAGAGCCTCATAGCCGGATCTGCAGGAACTGGCGCACGGATCTCACGGCTCCTTTGGAAAATTTATGGTTTGACAGACAGCCCCTGTGCCAAGCGCTGCATGGCTATGACAGCAACTTGAGCCGATTACCTTCCATAAAAATTGAGCGAAGATTGTGACGCATCCTAGTTGGTGGACCTCGATGGATTCAGAGCTCTTTCGGCAGAGATGAGCGGAAGGTATCGAAACCATTGCATGCTGTTGCACTGGACGCAGCGACTATCTACACTCGAAATGGTTTCCGACCCTTTGCCTCCTCGTTCGGCAAGCAGGTCCACAGTGTTCGAGAGGCGCATGTATATCAATCTAGTGAACAGGTCTGCCGTTTGAGCTTTCAATGGGCATATAGGAGCGTCATACGTACCTATGGCTTTTGAGAAGTACCTGAGTCCCGTCCCGCTGACCAGTTGACATCTTCATTCGGTTTGCCTCCACCACCAAGCCAAAATGTAATACCTACCAATGTAATCTGATTCTTCAACTTGTCCATTGCAATTGCTGAAACATCGAAGGACTTCAACATGTCATTTCCGAGTGAATTCCCACGTTCCTATCCTCACATTCCTAGCCTGCGAGACTAAGAACGTCATTTGGAGCGACATAAGCTTCCAGCCGGTATAGATTCCGCCATACCACTGATCATAAACTCGGTTTACAACTAGTCATGTATTCATATCTAAGAACATTGTAAGATATGGTGAAGCAATAATTCATGGCCACGCTTTATGACGGTGAGACGTCAACGTGAGCTCGAAGCCATATCGCAAACATGGCAATGAAACTTAAACACAGAATTCAGCGCGTCAAGTGGGATCAAGCCTTATCTGAAGATGAACCTATTTGACGCCTCGCGTACTCCGCCCTGTGCTCGTGACGGCGTACCGAAGACAGGTTCCTCGAATGTTCTGCAGATTGACCCTTCTAGACACATGATTATAACATAGTCTTTCATCAACCTTCCCGACTTTTGGGGCATATTTCCAAATAAAGACGAATGTTCTGACATGACGTTTTGTTTGATAGACCGTTGGGTTAGTTGAGAAAGATTCCTTCGACAGGTGGGTCATGATTAACCGCAAAGCGCCTCTGGGCCACGCTCTGAAAGAGGTTGGTAAATGATATGTTCAGTAATGTAAGAATATCAGACTTTTTGTAAATCGTTCCAAAGCCAGTCGAAGTTACTGGCAGGCATTGACTTCTCGGTATATAATGTACTGAGTAGGACGCTCCTCAAGAGTACAATCGCCCATCGCATATCAGCATTCACAATATATTTCCTACACTGCCAAATCGATCAAGGTCTCTCACGTCCAGGCATACTCACATATCTCTCCATTTCACGAAAATGTCACAGCAGAATCGGAAAAATCAAATCATGGACCCTAAGGTGATGGAAGACATGGCCATAGTGGAACGTCAAGGAAATGTCGCAAAGAGCTCTAGGGACAGAGACACAGATGCGAATAAGGAACGTGAAAAGAATGAGGCTCAGATGAAGAAGGCTGGCGAATTCGCTCAAAATAGGCGAGGTAACAAATGTGAGTAATACCATCGATTTATGTGCCCGCTCTAACAAGATGAAGGAGAATTTGTGATCGGTTCTTCATACCCCTGACGGTCCTTACAGATGGAATAATCGACGAAATTGTGGCTGTTGAAAACTGTCGCTATCAATAACAGACCGAGCTCTATAGTAGGAACATCTTTAGGGTGTATTGAGGCTGAATGTGGCTGGAGGACTACAACATATGCATCACCACGGTCATTTCCACCCTGTAGTCGCTATTAAATTAAAGTGTTATCTATATAAATACTAGAACTTTTCTCTCTGCACTAATTAAATAAGCTGAAGACTGTAGCTGCGCAGCGTATTCAGTATGTAGTCTTCACTACGCTTGAATTCCTCCTGAGAAATAGCAGCTCTAGTAGATACAGTTACGTCCCAAAAGCAACAAGACTAGTATACTTCCTTAAGCAACCATAGGACAAGATTTGATGCTAACGTCAAATATTCTAGAGGCTTGATTCAGGAATTTTGGTCGCAAAGAGATAAGCCCAATGCATTATGGGATTGAAGTACATACAGCGCACACACACACACACACACACACACACACACACACACACACACACACAAAATATAAACATGTATATATATTTACATATTTAGAAAGGCGTAACGAAGTGGAGGCATCAAGGATCCTTTTGTCCCTATGAATAATATTGCCTCGCCGGTCGCGCCAAACCTTTGATATTGTTCAATAGCCGAGACACCGACTTACCAGTACTGGCGTTGGTATTCCTGTTGGTGCCACGCTCACCGCCTTTCCCACTGGCAGCTGAGACGAAAAGTCCCTCCCCTGATCGTTGCTCACGTGCTGGTCAAGGTGACTGAAATTATAAAAGTGGTACCCGCCTCTCCCAACCTATAGTCATGATTCCTCCGGTATCTCTTGACACAACATATGTGACGATCACCGACAAACTCTCTAACTGATCTGACGGTTACAAAATGCTGACAGCCCCGTGGGACTTTATCGCGGACAAGAATGTCGAAGACGCCCGATCGGCCTTTGTACGCACGGTGTTCCATTCGGTTGGGGATATTGTGGCCTTTGTTGACAGCAAGCTTGGTTGGAATGGTGACGGAGAGTACGATGGCTGTTTTGCGGGTTCTTTCAACATCAGCATTTGCGTAAGGCGTGGAGACACGGACGAGCGGGTCCTTATTCGTTTCTGCTCCGTCACCATACATGCTCCTTGGCGAGATGAAAAGGTCAAGAATGAAGTTATGACGATGGAGTTCCTCCGAGAGAAAACTACTATGCCCATTCCACCGATCCGCACCTGGGGCCTTGCCGAGGAAAGCCCACAACAAATTGGCCCATTCATCATCATGGATCGCATGAGAGGGTGCGACTTGAGTGAGTTTCTACAGAAGCCGACCGAGGATGGAGTGGAGGAGTTTATCCTGGATCCAAACATCGAAAACCGAAAGCTGGACATCATTTATGACCAGATTGCAAAATTCCTGCTGGAAATTTCCAACCTTCAATTCTCGAAAATTGGCTCGATTTCTCAAGACACTCCCGATGGACAATGGGGTGTGACTGGACGGCCTCTGACGTACGACATGAACGACGCAGTCACCGTTGGAAGCTGCCCAGAAAACCAGTTTGATCTCATTAAGAGGTGTGATCGAGCAAGAGACTATTTTACAGCGCGCGCGCGACTGCTCCAGGCACACCTTGACGCCCAAAGAAACATAGCGGGGGCCGATGCAGACACCGCATGGAGGCAGTTTGTGGCTCGTCGCTGCTTTGAAAAGCTCATCCCAAGCTACGGTGTCATTGATGATGCCGGACCCTTCCGCATTTATTGCGACGACATGCGACCATCCAACATGTTGGTTGATCCAGAGACCTTGCAAATCACTGCTGTACTCGACTTTGAGTTCACAAACGCACTGCCAGCCCAATATGCGTACGATGTGCCTTGGTGGCTCTTGCTTCGCCGACCGATAATCCTGCTCGAAAAAATGACCATGGAAGAGTTTCTCAATTTGTTTATCCCCAGAAAAGATCAGTTCATTCGGGCTGTTGAACGGGTCGAGGCCCAAAGTGGCATCCGGACCGGTAACGACCGTCTTTCAG
The DNA here is from genome assembly GCA_025328985.1 of Colletotrichum sp. SAR11_239. Classification (NCBI taxonomy): domain Eukaryota; kingdom Fungi; phylum Ascomycota; class Sordariomycetes; order Glomerellales; family Glomerellaceae; genus Colletotrichum; species Colletotrichum sp. SAR11_239. Next base: position 654,120 of record JAKMWZ010000001.1, read on the forward strand.
TCAGAATGCGGGAGTCTTGGGACAGTGGGAGGTTTTGGTTCAATCTTGCATCACGTTACTGCTTCGACATTGACGAGATATATTGGGAAAAGCTCCATAGCGAAGGCATGGGCGAGGCAATGCTGGATCCAGAGACCGTCAAGGAGAAAGACATGTTTATCAACATGAAGATGGATCAATTCAAACAGTATCTGAGGGAAAGGCAGGCCGACGCTCGGTTCTCCGAGTAAATCTTAGGACTAGAGCCTTTCTTTGAGTGCCAGTGTCAAAATCACACTGTAAATCTCATGGAAATCGCGTTAGATTTAAGTGTCATCATGCTGATCCTGGATCGACATGCCTATCAGACTCAATCTCAGAGGTCTTCTTCTACAATTACTGAATCGAAGTAGAATTCAAATCCAGCACGAACTTCAAATCCTATCATGGTAATGTTGTCGTCAGTGACTTGTGGCTTCCGTTGACCTAAAGATGCCGTACCTCAAGCTTTCCATCGAGCTCGTCTGCCGAATCAAGATTGAACACGAACTTGGCAGCGCTCCTCTTCTTCTTCTGAAGGTGCAGGATATTCTATTCTGCGTCAGCTTCTTTTGTATTTGGACCATCGGCATATTCGTCGAACAATTGTGTTCTTACCTGCTCAACTGAACTTTGCACAACGTACCGAATGACGGTGACTTGCCGCGTCTGGCCCATTCGCAAGGCTCGTGCAATAGCTTGCTCTTCTACAGAAGGATTCCACTGAGGCTCCACTATGTGAACGAAGTTGGCGGCCGTAAGATTGAGACTAGAGAGCTGTCAGCAGGCGTCATTGAGATTTTAGGCTGCCACAATGTGATACCCTAGTGCTCCCGTTTCAATAGACATTAATATCACAGGCAGTTTATTGTCTTCTCGGAATTGTTGAAGACGTCGTGATCTTTCGAAGTAACTAGTACGCCCATCAACCTGTGTGTGTCTGACCGCCGCGTTTCGAAGCAAAGTCGAAAGCAAATCCAGGCTAGATGTCCAATAAGAGAATACTATGCTGTTTCTGGCTGTCAGTATCCGTAATATCCGTCTTCCACAGTCCATAAGACTTACTGCTTAGATGCGTGTTCACTTGCAACAATTCTTTCTATTAATGCAGAGAACTTTGCTGAATGGCCAGTTGAGAATGACAGAATCTCATCTGGTCCCGGAGAATATCCGGGTAGTGGTGAGTTACTGCCTCTGTTGGACCCGAGGTTTGAGCCAGGGCTAGCAATCTGAAGGGACCGGCCGCAGTCTGGGCAGAATTGAAATGCGGTCAAAAGCAATGCCGCGTCTTCATCGTTTGATTTGGCGCATTGTTCGCACCCGGTGTCTTTTGTCTGGCCATCTCCCAGACGTTTCTGTGAATTATTTGGTTTAGGAAACGTTCCTCTGTTACAGAGCATTCGCATCCTCAGAATGGCGGTGAACAGGACATTGTACTTCTTGAGACTCTTGCCCTCACTGACTATGTCATCAATATCGCTTTTGGTCTGCCTAAGAACCTGATCGTAAAGGTGCCTTTCCTCTTGGGTCATAGTAACTAGAATTGTATGTTCCGTTGGGTTTGGCAACTGAAGGAGCTTTTCTGTTCTGCGGATGCAGATTGCCCGGAGCCACGAGCGCAGGGGTTTAGAGAAGTCTTGACCTCCCTGCGACAGAGAATCCAAAACACCTTTTTGGAATGAATTCTTTGTTGGGAACGGTTGCAGTTGCAGAAAGGCCGCAAGAGCAGCAATATCATCAAGCTTGTTCTGAATTGGTGTTCCGGTGAGACACCATCGGTTACGTGCCGACAAACCAGCGACGGACTTGAATTGCTTGGACGCTGCATTCCGAATCCAATGAGCTGCCAATTATTAGCCATTTGTAGAACTGATAGAATCATATCGATATTTCACCTTCGTCGAGGACAACGCGGAACCAATCAAGTCGCTGCAAAACTTTCCTGCTCTTCTCTTCTGCAGCAATCGTAGCGTATGTTGTCAAGACAATGGCTGCCGAGGCAAGAACAGTGCGGTCTTGAGGACGATTTGAGCCGTGAAACAGAATTGTTTCAAAGGCTTGCGGTGAGAAATGTCTATCTTCTGTCAGTTTTCAAGCTGGCTGGGCGCGCTACGTTCGCTGAGCCACCTTTCAATCTCATACCGCCAATTATCTAGTAGCTCTAAGTCGTTCAATTAGCCCTTCCAGCCCTTCCACTGAGCCTATGAAGGGGAATGCAAACATACGCGCAGACGAGACGACAACCAGAGTTGCCTTTGTACGAAGTTTTGGCTCCTTGCTTTGGCTGGTGGCTTCACCGAAGTCCTGGAAAATTGCGGCATCGGACGCAGATTGTAAAATAGATGTTAGCACTGTCAGTGTCTTGCCCAGACCCATGACATCTGCAACGATGCCGCCATAATGCACAGTTGATGATTCATGACTGTTTCGGCTACAGAGGTAGTCAATGCCTAATCCAAAACGTCAGATACAGTGGTACATAATTACCTTGAAATTGGCTGTGCTTGCCCATGACGTGCTTCACGCTGGATGATGAAGCGCACACCTTGTTCTTGATGCCTTTTACTACCGCGTCAGAGAAAACAGTTCACGAGGTATGAGTCCATACCTACGGCTTGAGTTGTGACAGTAGTCCTTTAGGATGATTGTAGTCGATATCCATGCTATCTGGTGCATCTGTAAGGCAATCAAGGATACTCGAAATCTCATCTGAGATCCTGGCACGTCGTGCCGAGGGTGAATCATTCGTCACGCCGATCAAGGCGCTCATATCTGACTCGTCTTCCGAGAACTCCAAGAAATGCGGATTTTGGTATCTGATTCCCTGCGACAAAGATTTTGGGTGCTGCAAAAATGCCGAGGAATCAGAGAACCTGCGTCCAACGTCCTCAGCAACCGATTCAGGGCCGTAGACATTGATCGAGATGCTGATAGGTTTCGCCTTTGACGTATTGCCCTTTTTCCTCTTGCTCAATACCGCTACTTCCACCAAAGCAGTAAAGCGGACGGATTCAACATCAGAAGTGGATCGCAGCAGATTGCTGGATTGAGTGTCAAGTACTCCAAAGTCTTCCTGGCTATGTGGCCAGCTAAGGACATGGTGGTCCTCTCTTTCGTTTACATCAAAGACGAGAAAGCCCGCATGACGGGCAGACTCTACTTGACTACGTTGATTGAGAGATTTCTCACCAGAAGTCGGTAATGCAGCGCCACCGTACAACTGGGCATGGTGAGCTTCCAGTCACCGCAATACATATCAGGTATGAGGTGGATGGGACCTACTGCACCAAAACAAACTTCACCTGGCCGAGCCGTGAGCTCAAAGTCGTCGTTATCGAACGCATCGTGGAAGGATCTCTGCATGGTGTCTTTGGTGTAGCTACTGTGGGAGCATTTGGTGGAAACCACGGGGACAAAATACTTGTGCCCGACATCAGGTTGCCGCCCAACCTTGAAAGCGCGCCAGGCTCAACACAATAATAAGGCGTTGCCTAAGCCACCATGAGAAGCAGGCTGTGCGGCGCAGCAGTCCTTCGCGACCAAGTGTCTCTCGATACGATCTGTCATTCGGTCGTTGGGCCGTCTTGGCGCTGCAGGCTTCTCGCGAGGCATCTTCATGGGTCGCATGCGCTAAATGCCGACCGCCCTGAACAGCTTCCTGCCCCCTTTTCCCTAGCTCTCTTTCCTTTCCCACTACCCTGGACTTTTCTTACGTCGTTTCTTCATCTTTCATTTCGGAAAACTTGATGATTTTAACGAGAGACATTCACTACAAGCTTCACGTTTCCCAACATGGACCCACCGCCAGAAACAAAAAATGGATTTCAGCGTGCCGCTGATCAGTTCAAGGCGACTGTATCGCTGACGCTAGTGAATGACTTCACTCAAGAAGCCAACGCCCTTTCATCACTCAGAAGTGAAATCAAGACGATCCAGGACAAGCATGGGACGGAAGGATCGCTGCGCAATATGACACGACTGAAAAAGTTCATCGAAGCTATGGAAAAGCTTGGGCAGGTGATCGAGGTTTTTGTCAATGCAAACGACTTTGTTTGTTTCATATGGGCAAGTTCAGTGGTTTCAACCTCGGCATTAAGAGTGCTGCTGTTAACAGAATTGTATCCACAGGGCCCGATGAAGTTCTTGCTTGGTGTAATTACACCCTTATGCGCAAGGTGAAGAGGCGATCTATTCTTACTAATGAGCTCTCCTTAGATTGCCAAGACCCATATTGAAGTATTTGATAAGCTCCTCGATGCGTATGACCGAATTGGCGATGCCATTCCCGGTCTTCTATTCTACAAAGACCTATTCAGAGAACATGAAATCATGAGAGTAGTCATGCAGGACTACTATAGCGACATATTGAAGTTTCATGGAGAGGCAATCAAGGTCTTCCAACGTTCAAGTAGGCCCCTTTGACTTCTGTTTCATTTTAGGTACTGACTTCTGTGGAAGAATTCAAGAACTTGCTACATGGTGCTTGGAAAACTTTCGATACTCGCTTTGGTTCCATTCTGCAAAGTCTGCAACGTCGCCGAGAACTGTTGGAGAGTGAAAAGAATTCGGCATCTCTTGACCATGTCTACATGATTCGAAAAGAGATTGAAGAGATGTACCGACATCAAGTGACAGCTGCCGATGCGCAGGCCTTGCAGGCACATCGGGTCACAATGACACGAATCAAGGAACGGCTTCAAGCTCCAGAATATTTTCTAGAACAGCAAGCTGCATTCCGCAGAAGGGAGACGGGCAGCACCGGCCAATGGATTTTCGAAGAGCAGCAGTACATCTCTTGGGCCGACGTCAATAATCCTGGTCACTCGATTCTGTACATCAATGGCATTCCAGGAGCTGGTAAGCAGCACCCGCAGAATGGAAGCTTCTCAGTACTGATTTGTTGGTTCGAAGGGAAATCGACGTTGGTATCCTTGATTATCAACACCTTAGAAGAAACCCATCGCAAAGGGTCAACGCCGAACTCCGTGGCGTACTTCTACTTCAAGCATATGAGGTCTGATAAGAATAACCACAAGAGTTTCTTGAGAGCCGTCTTGAGCCAGCTTATCAACCAAGACGTGATGATGTCACAGGAGTTTTCAGAGGAACTGCTATCGCATTCTGATGAGCGTATTCAGGCAGAAGATACCCTCGAACTGCTGACCAAAAGGGCTCTTGAGGAATACGGCGTGTCTTTTCTCCTAGCCGATGGATTAGACGAATGCAGCGAAGGACAGGCAGAGTCCACAGTGAAATGGCTTCTTTCGCTTGTCAATGGCGATGAATCTCTCAGCAAGACACGTTTAAGGATCATCCTATCTGCGCAGAGAACCGGTTTGTTGGATAACAACGCCTCGATTCGTAACTCCATTCGCCTGGAATCCTCGAAGCACAAAGCTGATATTGAACAATATTGTTCCAAGTACGCAAAGAGGTTTGGGGAAAGGTTTGCTATGACCAAAAGTCTGGAGAACAGCATAGTCACCTTGGTTACCGAGGGGGCAGATGGCAAGTACACGGCCAATTATGATGGTGACCTTTTTCTTACATCTAGAAGGAATGTTCCTTTATGCGCGTGTTGTTTTAGACTTCCTCTTCAACATGGTGAGCCTCGCGAAACTCAAAAAGGCGATTACGCCTGAGGTGTTCCCTAAGGAACTGAATGCGGTGTAAGAAACCACACAGATGGTATATTGTGACCCCGCACTGTCGCTGACCAAGTGTAGGTACGAGCGCATTACTGAGAGCATCAACAACATGGAACACGAAACGAAACGAGACGCCGCCCGAAGGATCCTGGGCCTTCTGGTCGCTGCCGATCGGGACCTGAAATGGCGAGAGATACAATCCATTTTCTGCATCGACAGTAGTGATGGAACAATTGATCCAGACGAACGACTTGGATACGATGCCAAACAGCTTTGCGGGTCTCTTGTTGACGTCCAGACGGGTGGCACTACGAGTGCACCAGAAAGGGTGTTTCAAATCGTCCACAACACTGCCAGAAGGTGAGTATGCTTGAGAAGAACGTCGAATTCCCAATGCTGATGGCATGGCACAGATATCTTATTGGTCAGAAGCTTGTCAATGAATGTTTGGAGAACGCGCGACTTCTGTCAGTCTGTACAGAATATCTGGCATCGTCCCCATTTGACCTATGCGAACGATCAGATGCAGTCTTATTGCACGCTAAGCAGGCGTATTATTCTCTGCAGGATTACGCCGTTGCACACTGGTACAATCATCTCAAGTTTCTCAGCAACGTAACTTCGGCAGGTTGTGGGGAATCACAAAGTCTTGTGTGTGAGCTGCAAAGGGCAACGAAATCGACACAACGCTTTCTGGAAGCCTACGTCACTCCAATCGAAGGCACCGAGAACGGCGACTCTTATTCGTCCCTTGTGCTGATAGCAGAAAGGCTCCCAACCAAAGACAAAACTCGAAACTCTCTACTCAACATTGAGACACGAACATCTTGGATCCGACAAGAGATAGAGAACCTACGCAATCTCGAAGACGAGGCAAAAGAACTTCTTGATGATCTCTATGGCCCTATCCGCTTCAAGTGCCCTAAGCCCGTATGCTCAAAGTTTGCAGAAGGCTTCTCGACAGCTCAAGAACGAAGAACACACGTGAATCTCCATGAGCGACCGTTTCTCTGCAATATCAAGGACTGCTTTGGGCAATCTTGCGGATTTGAGTCATGCGAAGCACTGAACCGACACATAACAACACTCCATGCAGAACCCCCGGCGATCTTGCAATTTCCAGAGCAGAGCAATCGAGCTCCACAAAAGCACGAGAACCTTCATATTGCTGCAGCAAACGGTCATGTGAACAGTATGAGAGAGTTTCTTGATAAGGGAGCTAACATCAATGGGATACTCCCGTCCTATGAGCAATATGAGACCCCATTATGGCTAGCTACGAGACACAACAAGTATGAGGCTTGCAAGCTCCTTATACAAATGGGTGCATGTCTTGACAGGCCAGCATCTTTTCAACCAAAACCAAAGAAAATCACCAAGGTGGACTCAATATGCCCGTTTACTCCACTGGCTAAGGCATGTGCGAATGGAAACATCAAGATAGTTGACTTGATTGTCAAAGCACAAAAGAAAGAAGCTGAATTTGCTGATGCTGATATCCACATGGCCTTCACGAAAGCAGTAATGAAAGGGAAGTTGGAAGTTGTTCAGCTGCTCATGAGCTTTTATGACTTCACTCTCGAGAAAGTCGAAGACGACTTGGCTGACCCATTAGTGGTCGCTTGTGTGCGCCACCACGCTTCCATGTTGAATTTTCTTCTTCTAAGGGGATTCAGGTTCAGGGATGGTGTTGATTACATCGACAAGTGCTTCCCTAAGCATTATCCAGCTAAAGGTTGGGGAGATGAAGCGAAACCGACGCTAGAAATTATTCTCGCAAGCTGCAAAGTTCAGATCTCATCGCCAGAAAAGATTGAAAGGGCAATTAACTGTGGAACTTCCGCTGTCGCCCTTTTGTTATTATCATACCCCAAAACGGCTCTATGTGCGGACGACTTGAGAAAGATTAGGAGGGCCGCAGAAGAGAAATCCTACACAGAGATCACCAAGGTCGCAGACAAGCTCCTAGCTGCACTGGCAAAAAAGGTATGTTGTTTGTGCCCAGCGTTTAGGTAACACCGATATTGACTGAACTTTAGGATCCTGTGATTCCTGAACAGGATCCTGTGATTCCTGCTGAACTAGCTGGAGATTGTATGCTTAGTGCAGATGACACTCCGTTCTCAAACTTCGACGTCGACTTCAACGTCGACTTCGACTTCGACTTCGATGATTTTCTACGCGAAGATGGCGATTCTAATAATATGTCCGCAAATAATGATAGTCTCCTTCACCACCACAAATGAGTGTCATCTTCAATTATTATTGCTCTCAGCTGCCTTTCGTTTTTCATTCAATTCTTTGCGTTCAATGTTCTCTTTTCGCGGAAAGGGACGCCAAAGAAGTCTCGACTTATATTCGATAGAGTAATAGCAATGACAAATACCTCAACTAAAGTACTGCGGTGGCCAGCTCATTATGTTGTAATTGGTGATCTTGAGGCAACGGTTTCTGATCTAGGGTTCGCTACGAAGGCTTACCCCAAAGTCGTGCGTGACGACACGAGATTTAAAACTGAGGCAAAGCCTAATATATTGGAATCCCCTCAACCCATCATTACACCCCTCCCCTCACCCACCATGAAAACTCAGAAGGGGAAAAAAGATACATACACGATTACGCTTTACAGATATGGGTTAGAAAGATGTATAGACCACGCACCGCGATATACAGCGACTGGTCCATCCATCTCCAACCCATATCTGTAAAGCGTAATCTCATGTATCCTTCCCCCCTTCCTCTCAGCCTTACTAGAAATCCCCATCGCCCGAGACTCGTTACACACCACCACTACCACCACCAGAAAACAAGTCGAAAGCCCTTCAACACCTGTAACAGCATAGAATAATAAAACAAAGTCATACCTTCTACATGTACCCAATAATACACATTTCGCAAAGGAGCCATGCGGCAGTGCCATTACGCCGCGTCTTCTTTCTTTTTCGTGGGGAACATTCGTCTCACTCTTCTCCTTTGATCATCATCAGTCCGTCTTTTCGTCCCGGCTCGCTTCTGAAAATGAACTCTCAACACCATATAAACCCCCCTCAAACCATGGGAATAATGGATTTGTTTATCCACCTTCTCTGAACTCAAATTTCGCGCGCTGGCCAATCTTGAAAAACGAGCAAGCAATTCTATTACACCTCCTCGCCTGCGACTGACTCGTAGCCACCCGCTCTGCGTCGTCCACGGCTCATGTTCATGAGAGACGGGCTCTCGTACATCGCCGTGTAGTTGATGGGCTCACCAGCCAGCATAGCCGAACCGTTCTCGCGAGGACCAAAGGTGGGCGCGGGATCGCACCAGAAGTCGCGGCAGTTGGCCATGCAGCCGTTGGAGTAGGGGTTCTTCTTTCTGCGCTTGTTGCCGGTGGCGGCGCCGCGACCGCGGATGGTCTCGATGAAGGGGTCGACACCGAGAAGACGGGCCCATTGCTGGAGGCGACCGCCCTTGTGCTTGTGGGCGTGGCCATGGCCGTGGGTCTCGGGGGTTGCGAGGGAAGGGTGGTTCGGGTCGAGGGGAGTGCCGGTCGAGGTGAAGGCGGAGGTGACGGAGCCGTCCTGGATACCGAACATGTTCTCGTAGGTGGTCATCGCGCGGGAGACTTGGACGAACTGAACGAAGAGCAGCATGCCGACCCACGTGAGTTGTAGGGAGACCCAAACGGTGAGGATCGCAGTGTAGCCATCAGCGTTGACGACCTTGCAGAGGCCAGGGCTGAGGAAGTTGCAGCTGTCGGAAGCCTTGGCTGAGATGTCGGAAAGGTCTGTGCGAGAGTTAGATCGCGGATCTGAGGGTGAGGCATGAGCCACTTACAGTAGTAGACAAGGAAGTCAAAGGAGATGATGCCCAAGGTCAAGCTGATGAGGTACAAGAAGAAGTGGCGGTGGTTGTTGACGCCAACACAGTTGTAGACCCAAGGGCAGTGACTAAGGAAGTCAGTAAGAAGTTTTACTATGAGACATTTGAATAAACTCACTGGTCGTGCTTCGCGACACACTTCTGGCAACGCTTGCAGTGCTTGCTGCGGAGAGGGGTCCTGATCATGCACGTAACACAGAAATTGGACTCGTCAAACTTCCACAGCTTAAGCAGCTCATCAATCACGGCCTTCTGCTCGGCGATGCCATTCATCTTGGGGACGAAGCCGGGGTCGTAGCGCATAGCGGCGGCATAGAAGTAGGCAGTAAGGCCGAGGAAAGTTCCAAAGAGCAAGTTCAACCACCAGTGAGACTGAGTGGCGGCAGATCCAGTGGTGCCAGGCAAGACGGTCGTCAGCCATCTAAGGCCGGTCCAGAATACGGAAGCGGCAAAGATACCTGCCAACCAGGGCTACAATTGTCAGCATTAATGTCGCATAAGAGACCAAAGACACTCACAGTCTTATGGAAATGCTTCATATCAGGCGGCGCAAACTCAATGACCTGTTGCGCGCACCATTGGATGCTGTATCCCACTATCACCGCGAAGAACACGCCCGCATACACCGGCATGCTCCCCAGTATGGTGATGATAGACCACACCAGCACGAACGGCCAGAGGAACAGGAACTTGGTGACGAATCCCCTCTTATCCTGGCGGAGGAAGCGCGCACCAGGGAAATGCGGCTCGATCGGCTGCGCGTCCTCGTCGTACCCACACTCCTTCAAGGCGCGGTGCCACGCGTTGGTCGTGTTAAGCTCCTTCGCCGTCACGGCAGGCGTCTTGCCAGTCTGCGTCTTTGCGAATCGGTCGGCGCCGTACTCGAGCAGTCTCTGTATACACGCGGGCGAGCCCTTGACGAGTGCCCAATGCAGCGCGGTAAAGCCCTGTTCGTCGGTGGTGTGGACGCTCGCGCCCCAGCGCAGGAAGAGGTCGACGCATTGCGGGAAGCCCTTGTACGCGGACCACATCAAGGCCGTGTGCCCGTAGCTGTCGAGGACGTCGACGGGGATGCCCTGGTGGAGGAGCAGGACGAGCAGGAGGGTGTTGCCGTTGAAGGTCGAGATGTGGAGGGTGTTGTAGCCCTGAGCGTCGGTGATGAGGGGGTCGGCGCCATGCTGGAGGAGGAGGTTGACAGTATAGTAGTGACATCTTTGGGCGGCCCACTGGAGGGGAGTGGCTACTGACTCTCCGCCCTTCCTGTTGATCTCGGCGCCGTTGTCGATGAGGAACTTGCACATGGCATATTGGTTGTTGATTGCTGCCCACTAGGAGCCGTTAGCGCCATGTGATGCGGTCAAAGGTGGTACAAAGAGTAGACGCTGGGAGGCTGCATGGAAACGTACATGGAGGGGGGTGATGCCCTCGTCGTCTGAGAAAGTCGCATCGTACTCGCCGGCCTCAAAGAGCTTCTCCATGGCTGGGACATCTCCGACTCTGGCAATCTGCATGATGTCGTTCTCCGCGTTTGGCGCATCGCCGCCCATGTTTCCCATCTCGACCTCGTTGTTTAATGTCGGCGCGACGGCACTGGTCTTGTTGGCGGGCTGGTTCGGGGCGACAGAGGCAGCTGCGGCGCCGCCTCCTGGTGTCGTTGACTTGTCCATCGAGGTCGGGGGCCAAGCTTGGCGCGAATGTGTGGTTGTGGGCTCGGAAGGACGGGGGAGATTATCGAAGGAGTGGACGCTGGTTTATGCGACGGGAGAACGGGGGAGGTATCTATTCGGCAGACGGAAGCTTTTCGGATCGATCTTAGCGTCGCATTGCTCGTTAAGGTTGATGGTCCAGGCGACGACGGTAGTAAAAAAAAAGATACCAGGCCAGGGGTCTCGAAGGTGGGAATAAAAAAGAGACACAACGCAAGACGCACAACGGTCGAGGCGAAAAGAAACGACGGAGCGGAAAAGGCACCGAAGCCAAGGGGACGAAATTGCGTGTCGTCAGCTCCAGCACTTCACTCGGCAGCAGAGTTGAAGACTGGGGCGCTTTCCACTAAGAAAGAGGTCAGAAGGAGATCGCCGGAAACCCTCCCCCTAAATCGGACTAGCGAGGCTGAGCTGACAAAGGAGGCGACCCACCCGTCACCTGCCGTCGTAGCCGTGATTGGATGGCAGGGTGACAGCGCCCCAAAGCTTGGCATCGGTCACGCATGAGGCCCCTGGTTGGTCGGGTCCCTCGGCCATCCTCAGCCTCGTCCCTCAGGCGCGCAAGTGTGGCTGGAGAAGACAGCTCAACGGGTCTAACCCAAAGGGGGACATGGACATAGACAAGCTCCACCAGACGCCTCCCACTCCACTGACGGCATGGCATTGGCACGCGATTCCTTCTGGAAATCTGTCAACGACCACGACTAAAACATCGTCAATCTTCCCCCAACAGTCGGCCGTTCGCGCGCCTCGTACTCGATACGATCCCTCCTCCCCACGCCTCCTGTCCCCAGAGGCCAGACAACCGCAATCATGGCAGCCAACACGGGCTCCTTCGTCGAGTTCTTCGAACACATCATGACGCCCTCGGCCCCCGTCATCCTCATCGGCGTCGCCATCGTCCTCCTTTTCCCCATCCTGCTGCACTTCATCCTCGTCAAGTCGACGCCCTACACCACCCTCCCCTCCGTGCTCCTCCTCGGGCCCTCCGGAGCCGGCAAGACCGCCCTCCTCACCCTCTTCGAGCGCGGCGACACCCCTGCGGCGACCCACACCTCCCAGCGCCCCAAGACCGTCGAGCTCACGGCCTCCCGCGACAGCAAGACCAAGACCAGCTTCCGCAACCACGACGACACCAGCGGCACCCACACAAAGTTCCTCCTCGTCGACACCCCCGGCCACGGCAAGCTGCGCAACTTCGCCATGGCGAAGCTCGCCGGTAGCGCCAACGACAAGTCCAAGCTCAAGTCCATCGTCTACATGGTCGACGCCGCCGCCATCAGCGAGCAGGACGTCCTCGCCCCGTCCGCCAGCTACCTCTACGATGTTCTGCTCGGTCTGCAGAAGCGCGCCTCCTCGAGCAAGACATCGAAGCCCCCTGCGCCGATCCCTGTTCTCGTGGCCGCGAACAAGGTCGATCTGTTCACTGCGCTGCCCGGCGCGTTGGTCAAGACGAGTCTGGAGGCGGAAATCACTCGTATCCGTGCTTCGCGCAGCAAGGGTCTGTTGGATTCTGGTGTTGGTATCGATGATATTGGTTCTGAGGAGCACGACGACTGGCTGGGCGCATACGGCACCGAGAAGTTCACCTTTGACCAGCTGCGCGAGTTCGATGTTGAGGTCGACGTTGTCGCGGGCAACGTGTCTGGAAGCGGTCCCGGAGCCGACAAGTGGTGGTCATGGATCGCCGAGCGGGTATAATAATCATCGCCGAGAGGGGCACATAATAATACAATTACATGATTTTGAGCAAAAAGAGCGTCTTTCAAAAACGTGACAAGCATGATGTGGAGCAGAATAAGCTGTGTTCAAAAATGCGCATACTGTTATTCTATCCATTGATCAGGCTGCCCTGTTCTATGTAGATGTTGAGTCTACCCATCCGAGACTTCCAAGTCAATGCTGCCAAACCGGGGTCAGTTGATGCGACCCAAGATTCGCCCCTGCCACCGCGATGCTCGCTTCCAAACGCCGTTAATAAAAGCAAAATCCCATCATCCCTCCTCGTGTATCTTTTGCCCCACTCTATCAAATCCAATTCATCATCATGAAGGGGGAAAGGATAACATCTACGCCTTCTTGTTCACAACCCAGGTGAGCAGGTCGACCTTGGTAACAACCGCCACTGGCTTCGACAGCGCCTTGTTGCCCTCGCCCTTCTCGGTAACAACCGCCGCGCTGTTCCACTCGAGGAACTTGCTGAGCGTCGACAGCGGCGTGTCGAGCGTGATCTCGACAAACTTGCGCTTCTTGCCCTTCTCCTTGGCCTCGCCACCGGCAATTTCTCTGGGATCCGTGACGACCTCGTCCAGGCGGCCAAAGTCGAACATGACGTCGCTGACGGGGCTGCTCGCGGACGCGCGGCCGGAAGACACGTAGCTGAGCAGGTTGCCGAGCGTGACCAGGCCAACGAGCTTGTTGCCCGTCGCAGAGAGCACGGGGAGCTGGTCGAAGCCCTTGTCGCGCATGATCTCGGACGCCTCGGAGACGGGGCTGGACGCGGAGACAGTCATGACGGGCTTCAAGCGCAGCGCGCGGATCGTCGCGCCGTGGTAAGGATCCGTCGTCTCGAGCTTGTTCGACGACGCCTGCGTCTCGAGGCCGTTGACCTCGGGAAGCAGGTCGTTCGCGGCCAGCCAGTCGTCGTCGGCGAACTTGGAGAGGTAGCTGCGGATGCTGTCGGGCAGGACGACAACAACAGTATCGCCCTTGCCGAGGCCGAGGTCCTTGACGGCGCGGACCATGGCCGCCATCGCGGAGCCGGAGCTGCCGCCGACCAACAAACCCTCCTCGGCGATCAGGCGGCGCGCGAGCTGGAACGACTCGCGGTCCTCGGTCTTGTACCACTTGTCGACGATCTCGCGGTCCAGCACGTCCGGGATGAAGTCGTAGCCGATGCCCTCGACCTTGTAGCCCTCGTTCACGTGCTCCTGGTTGAGCGACTCGGGCAGCGCGAGGATGCTGCCGTGGGGGTCCGCGGCGACGACCTTGATGTTCTTGTTGTGCTTCTTGAGGCCGCGGGCGATGCCGGTGATGGTGCCGCCGGTGCCGGCGCCGGCGACGACGGCGGTGATGGCGCCGTTGGTCTGGTTCCAGATCTCCTCGGCGGTGCCGAACTCGTGGGCGAGCGGGTTGTCGAGGTTGCCGTACTGGTCGAGGATGTGGGCGTTGGGGATCTCCTTCTCGAGGCGGCGGGCGACGCCGATGTGCGACTCGGGGCTGTCCCAGGCGGCCTGGGTCGGGGTGCGGATGATGGTGGCGCCGAGGGCCTTGAGGACGGAGACTTTCTCGGCGGACATCTTCTCGGGGAGGGTGATGATGGTCTTGTAGCCCTTGATCGCGCCGACGAGCGCCAGGCCGATACCACTGGAGAGAAATGTGTCAGCTTTGGAGAGTCAGAGGGAGGGCAATGCTGCGCAGACGTACGTGTTGCCGCTGGTGGGCTCGATGAGGGTGTCGCCGGGCTTGATGCGGCCGCTCTTCTCGGCCTCCTCGATCATGCGCAGGGCTATTCTGTCCTTGACGCTGCCGCCGGCGTTGAAGAGCTCGACCTTGGCGTACACCTCGGCCTCGATTCCCAAGCTCTGGGGAATCTTGTTCAGACGAACGAGCGGCGTGTTGCCAATCAGCTCAGTCGCCGACTGGGCGGTGACGGCCACTCTGGTGGCGTTGATGGACTTGATGTCGCCCATGATTGCGGATTGAGAGATCGTGGGTATTCGGAATGCTTGTGTAGGGTATGAAAGAGAGAAAGTCGCAACAGAGAAAGAGGTAGAAAAAGAAGAAAAAGAAGAATACTTTCTCAGCCCACGGACGTAGGTCTGACGAAGCCAAAAAGAGAAACGCAATCCTTGTGGTGGGATGGTGCGAGAATGAAAAATGACCCCGCCAACGCCGAAGATATCCGCCCACCTGCCTCAACCGCCGTGGCCCGACCTGCCTCCCAGCGGCCAGCCAGCCTGCCACCTGCCGCTTCAGTGCAGCGCGCAACAGCGCTGACGCTCGGCGCAAGACAGGGGCCCCAGCACCGAAAACTCCACACCGCCGCCACCCCCTAGCGGGCAAAGGAATTTTTTCTGAACCGTTGCCCCCTCCAAAGGGAGCGCAGCAGCGGGTTCCCATTACCTCATCGCCTGCTACCTTGACGGGCCACGTCCCCCTCGGCGTTCCCCGAGTCGCCGACTGAACTGAGACACGTGGGTTAGAGCTTTTTCTTGACTGTCATGATCCTGGCAACTTTTGTCAACTCCCCAGTTGTCAACTCCGCTCAGACTGAACATGAACAGACCGAGATTCGGGTCGAGATTCGGAAAGGTCTGGTTCTTGTGAGGCGACAGCGGGCGCGTTGGCAAAGCAAGGACGAAACTCCCTGTCAACTATACAAAGCGCAATTTGACTTTCATGTTGCTCTGCTAGAAATACAAGTTCAATATCCAAGACCATTCATGTCCATTTACGTCAAACTCGTTGAACCTCGTTCACCGCAAAAAGATCAAATCAAGAAAATGAAGATTGAGAAGAAAAGCGAGAATCTCATCCGTCTTTTTGAGAAGCGTACCTAAAACCGGTATTGTGTGAGCTTCCGTCAAAGGTTCGAATCCATCACTAAAAGTGTTAACCAGACAAAGCAAGGTCTCGTCGGCGAAGTACTGAGCTATCGACTTCATCAATAGAGCTGTACATCTTGCCTTCAAAGGTAACCAACAAAACACCAGCTTTCTCGTCCATGTTCCTCGCCATTTTCAGAATAGACCTGCGGTCCATCATGAATTCCTGCTTGGCAGACTGCTCCCCCTGATCTCCAATTCCGGCAAGCATCCTGGGAACCTCAGCAACACAAACGCCCCCTGCCGATGGCCAGGCCACTGCCGCCCAGCAACGTTCCTCCGACACGGGCGCCGGCTCAAACCCGCCCTCTATCTTGTCCATGACAATGTCATCGTGATCAACGGCACCCATCACGAAGCGGAATCGGTCGAGCGTCTCCCATCGCCGGGCCCCGAGACGCAGGAGCCGCCGGCAGAAGTCGTTTTCTGCAGCCTGGTCCTGGTAGCGGATCGGATCGTTGACGGATACGTGGGTCGCGAGTGAGAAATACTTGGGGTCGTTGCGCGAGGCTTCCCAGATCGGATTGTTGAGAGGTTGCCAGGGCAGTGACAGAAACTCGAGGTCAACGGCCGAGACGTCCTCGAGAGCAACGACGTTGGCACCGTCGCCTTGGTCGGTGGGGTAACCAAAAACGTGAATCTGGGTCGGTAAAATCTCAAAGCGTGGCGCGTTGGGAGATGTGTGGTCGGGAGGCGGCGGAGGAGTTGGCAGCGTGCGAGCAGGTCGTGGTGCCATGGTGCAGAATTACGAGATGTCGTTGGCAGGTTGACTTGAACGGGCCCGGGGGGGATATGCAGGGCACTGGGTTGACTAGAAGGCCATAACTCGCAGCATGGCTGGGGACGAGATAACTTTAATTCAGACGACGTTTGGCAACCAACATCTGAGTGATGCAGGTCCGTGAAAGCTGTTGGAGCGGGGGCAATGCAGGCCTATATCTAAACATAGAAGGGTTACAGAGATTCGTGATGGTTTACTCGTTGTGGTGGTGTGGGGTTGAAAGACCGTCCAGCGAATGAAAGCTACATCTGGAAGTTCAGCAATTGTTTAACCGCCAACGTGCCTGCTAACTACGAGCATCAGCAGCAGGAGCATAACAATTCTTGGCGTTGGTGCTCATCAGCTTTGGGGGTGGTTGGAGGCCATTGAAGTCCGAACTGCATACTTCAAACACGAAGTATCGCAACCTGGGGGCAAACCTTCATCAAGCATGATCTTCAGCTGAGGACGCCGAACCCGAATTTGACAACGAGTAGCGTTAACGCCCCGTTGCATTGCCTTCAGGTCCTGCGGCACGATGTCCCCCTGCCTAGTTCCAAGAACTCGTCCTACACTGAAAGCCTAATGCGCTTGTGTAGATGAACATGGATCACACAGTAAAACCCCCAGATTACTGATGCAATGCGTTGGAAAACTCAAGACGCAATTGATGAGGGCAGTGGCGGCGGTATGCAGCTGTCGTTCGATTGTCGAGAGTCACTATGGGGGCTACAGTCGTTGAGGGAATGTTCTGTGTTGGTGCTAGAAAGAGCCGTGATGGGATAAGCTGATCAAACGGCGTGTGTGTAGCCCATGTTTCTATAAGAGCAGCTGGCATCATAATCACCCAGGGTCATCAGCCATCACAACAACGCAAGCCATTCCACTTCTCAAACCTAGCAGTTAACATGCTTTCCCTTTCTTCCGTTGCCCTTCTGGCCTTTCTCTGTGTGTCTCCAGGGTCTGCCGCCGTGTCTTGGAACTTCAGACGAGATACCTCCGGGCCGTCTGTTTGGGATTACTCTCCCAACTTCTCCAATGACACCTTTCCGCCTTGGCCTCCCTTGGAAGACGACTCTGGCAAGCGTATTGATGTCGCGAACCTCCGAGGAACCCGCCTCTTTGGGTGGGAGGGATGTACCGCGGAAGACGCTAACAAGATCAAAGAAGCTTGGGAAGATCGCTGGAACCTCGTCAAAGACGACGACATCAAGAAGAACATCAACTGGAAGGGTCAGGCGGCTGAGGAGTTTTGGGGACCTCCGACCAAGATACCTGACTACAGGAAGCAGCAGATACAACGTAAGTGTTCCAGATGCTTTCCTTTTATGATTGAAAATTTGTATCTGTCAGTTTCTTACTTACTTTCCCAGATATCTACTCCAACATTGAACAGATGTGGTCGTACTGGTGGGCATGGGAGCCGCCCTGGCTATCTTGGAGACGACTCTACATCGAGGTGAGCCCATAATTGACATTGTGTCTTCACTAATGAATGCTTACATCCCGGGTTCAAGGTCACTTGCAGTGGAGGCAACGGCAAAGGTGACCTAGACAACTTCTGTGGCGACAGAGAAGACCCGAACAAGCAGCCTCCTCCACCTCAGTGCCCGCCCGGCAACGACGGTTCTCCGGGGCAGGAGCTCGAAGAAGAGCAGGAGCGGATGCACGCCTTCAGCACGAACCCCAGCAGAAAGAACGGTCTCACCTACAGCCGAATCACATTCTGCAACTTGTTCTTCAACATGCGGTCCATGTCCGAGGCCAAAACCCATGCCATGCGGCAGAGCCCCACCAACCAACGGAACCTCGAGTTCTGGGAGAACCGCGCCCGAGTCTTCCTCCACGAGACAACACATCTAGAGTACTTCATGGAAACGCCAAAGAAGGCAGATTATGTTCGTGATCTCAAGATGAGCATCAAGAAAGTTGCGGTGGATCCGTTCGCGTATGGTCCCTATTACGCCAGGATTCTCAGGAATTGGAACAAGAATCCTGGATACTACACACAAAAGAATGGTCAGTGTCTCATGCTTTAATGGCGGGCTTTCAAACTTCAACAGTGGAGATAACGATTTCCTGATTGCGGAATTCACCTTATTCATGCAGGGACCTGATGCAATATTTCAGAAGCTAACATGCTGCACTACAGCCGACACCTACGCTTGGTATGCCGTCGCGATCTGGGTCCAAAAGCTGATTAACACGTGAGCATCACCTATCGTCCCAGTTGGGCGCAGCTCCGCCGCCGACGCAGATGTCACTAACACGGTTTAGTTATCCAAACCTACCGGCGGCAGGGAGCAAGCGTCCCGGAGCTCCCCCGCGAGATGAGGACGGCGACTCCCTCAACTCTATCGACACCGAGCCTGAAGAAGATCCTGCCCTCGCCGGCGTGGCAGAAATAGAGCACGAGGGCGACCCCGACTTCAAGATCCCAGGCTGCGCAGACAAGTTCCATGTAGCCGACGAGAACCCCTCACCGCCGTTTACGGCAGAATGTTCAGCGAACCCTGGAGCTGTACCGTACAACGTCTTTGCGGGACAAAGCAGCAACATCTTTGGCGACTTCTGTGATGGAATCGACACGACCAAGGATCTCAAGACTACCGTCGACGCGTCTGGGAAGGTCATCAAACGCACGCCTCCTCCAAACCCGGCAACATGGAAGAACTACAAGTTCCATCTCGAGTACGCAGCAGGAACGGGTAGAGGCTGCAAGAAGACCTGCAACGATGCTTTCCAGTCCCTCAAGGCTTCCTGCGGAAGTAAAGGAGGTGAATATGCCCATTTATGAAACCAAGAGGCCAAGTGCTGATTTGAACAGGTCAATCGAACGAAATGTCCACGACCGGATCCATCAACGTCGGATGCGGCACGTATTCCTACGCGATCGAGAAATTCGACTACAAGCCCGATCCAGCCTCGACAACCCCCCTTACGCTGCAAGAGCGTGTCTGCTTCGACAAAGCCGCCTTTGGCAAGCACGGCGACGTTTACGAAATGGATCAGAGATTCTTCACCGGCATTGCCTGTGGCGGAACTGCAGACAAGGTGATCAAGAAGGGGATCAGAGGGGCCCAAGTGACCTATCAAGGCAACGTCAACGGCGTCCTATATACCTACAACATCTTCTGGAAGGACGGCTGCGAGATGGATGTCGATGAGGTGAATGCGATGGCTCCTCTTGGAAAGACCGGAGAGGGTGTGACTTGCACGCAATTTAT
The DNA here is from genome assembly GCA_025328985.1 of Colletotrichum sp. SAR11_239. Classification (NCBI taxonomy): domain Eukaryota; kingdom Fungi; phylum Ascomycota; class Sordariomycetes; order Glomerellales; family Glomerellaceae; genus Colletotrichum; species Colletotrichum sp. SAR11_239. The sequence goes on from JAKMWZ010000001.1 coordinate 673,950, forward strand.
GATCGACAATTACAAGAAGTGTAAGTTCCATTACTGAATACAGGAGCGACACCAGTACTGACTTGCTAAGGCAACAACGGAGGAATTGGGGGCACTATTCAAGCAGGATGTGTCGTGTATGAATTCAAGGCGAGCGAAAATTAGCAAATGGGCTAAATGGGTTAAATGGGCTTGGACTGCTTGTGATGTTTTGAGCCTGGTGATGGTATGAATTATGTTGTTTGTATCGCACTTAGAAGTGTTGCGTCGACTTTGCAATTGTGCATCTTGATTGCGCACCCCTCGGGAAGAAAACTCTTTCATTGTGTTCTTTCGATTGTTCTTGAATTACCATGTTGCAGCGCCTCCTGTAGTACTGCCATGATCACGAGGCACGGCTGGCTCGGCCGAAGACCGGACGAACGGTCAGCGTGGCGCAAGCCACCATTCAAGATTATCACCATCATATTACACTCACCCGTCCGTGTTGGTCCGCAGAGTATGTGTAGAAATATTACAAATAGAGTGAGCTCGTTGTGACAATTTCGCTGGTATCATCTCACTCAATTGCAAGCTGTGATAGCCCTGCCGCTTTTATCTCATTACTTGGTTACATCAATTGGCCTCTTCTCAACTCCACTAAATATGTCTCAAAACAGCACCCTGCACAAGAAAAACATTGTCATTCTCGGTGGATCGTACGGCGGCGTGTCAACGGCTCACTATCTCCTCCGACATGTTATTCCTCATTTAGCGGTTGAGGACGGATTCCAGGTTGTACTGCTCAGCAGTTCGTCCCATGTCATGTGCCGTCCCGCATGTACGCGCGCTTTGATATCGGACGACATGTTTCCCCAGAACAAACTATTCATCGATATTGTAACGGCGTTCCGGCAATATCCCGTCGACAAGTTTCATTTCGTGTGCGCAACTGCGACAGCCCTGGATCATGTCAAACGGACCGTCTCTGTATCCCTGGCTGGGGATAAGGGCATTGAAACAATCGATTTCGAGGCTTTGGTCATCGCCACGGGTGCATCCACACCCTCTCATCTCCTAGGACTCAACAGCAGCTACGAATGTCTGCGGCAGAGCTGGGAGGACTTTCGCAAGGCTCTACCGCAAGCGAGAACAATTATCATTGCTGGAGGAGGGCCAGCTGGCGTGGAAACGGCTGGAGAGCTAGGGGAGTATCTCAACGGTCGAGCAGGCATCTTTAACTACAATTTGGAGAAGCCGAAGGTGGCTATCACGCTTGTCACGGCCGGGACCAAGATTCTACCCGCATTGCGCCCAACATTGGCTCGGAAGGCTGAGCGATATTTGACACAAGTCGGCGTTACTGTCATAAAGAACACTCGCGTTGAAGGTGTTCTCCCAAACGAAGCGGGAGTCGAGAACGTCGGAATGTCTGCGACCATCAACCTTTCAAATGGCCAGACTGTCAGCGCGGACCTGTACATCCCAGCAACAGGCACTCGCCCAAACACCTCGTTCATCGATCCCTCGCTACTCACCTCTGATGGGCGCGTCGAGACGAACCCATCAACTCTCCGTGTTGGAAAAGCGGGGCCGCGCGTCTACGCCATCGGGGATGTGTCCTCGTATGCCCGGCCGGCAGTCCACAATATCCTCGGCGCGGTCCCGGTTCTTTGCGCCAGCATCAAGCGGGACTTGCTGCTTGCTTCGGGGAAAACGGATGCGGCAGCCAAGGACGACCGGGTGTTCAAAGAAGATCTGAGGGAAACGCAGATGGTGCCGATTGGGAAGAGTAAAGGTGTCGGCGCGGCGATGGGATGGCGTTTGCCCGGGTTCTTGGTGTGGTTGATCAAGGGCAGAGACTATTGGTTGTGGACTACGACAAAGCTTTGGGGTGGTGAACAGTGGGCTAAAGAGTCATATATGTAAAATTGTTTTTATTCCGTATTTTTTTCTTGATGACACTGGACTCTTGATAATTGCGCCCCGCTCCTGTATCACCGGGTGATTTTAAACAGCCCATCTGGTGTGGCGAGAAGGTAAGGCATTCACGTCGGCTGTGCATATGTCAGGCAGACTTTGAGTAGCTTTGATAGGTTACCTTGAGCTGTTAGCCGTGCCAAGCATATAGATGATGTACCCTAGGCAGTCAGTCTACGGCACAGTTGGTGCCTCACCAGTAAGCACAGCGGCTGCTCATTGGATAACTTCGTGCTCCCAAAGGCCAGCTCAGCCACTTCCAGGAAATGCATCTGTGAATGAGGCCCCATATTTCCTCCAGATGAACGCCACCGCTACAAATTGCCTCGCATTCCTGTCCTTGCCCTCTTCGATCGCGTGTCACTTGTTTGCGGTCCCAGCGAAAGGGTCGGACTGAAATGGACTGTTAAACCAGGAAGTAAGCGGCGATGTCAGATGCTTTGCTTGTTGTCGCATAGCTGTCTGAAAGCTACCTGGAGGATCTAGGTTCGCAAAGACTTCGACCATCATGGCCACCAACGATACGGACACATGGGCACCTCCATTGGATCAACAATGGCCCTTTCGCCAAAATTGCACCTTATTCGCCCAATTCGCGCATACCATTGTAAGGACAACTACATGGGAAGGATCTGACTACTGTGCTGTGAATACCAGGGCCCTGCAGTCGCTAGTCTCGACATTTCTTCCCAATCAATCGCATCTGAATGTGGCCCAGGTCACATCATGGTACATGCTCTGTTGTGGTACCAGCTGGACTTATTGTTCCACAAATGCCTGCGAAACCTCATGTTCCTTTCAAAACCAGCTCATGTCGGAATTGGATAGCCCAAGTTGCACCACAGAATTTCGTTCTGCACTTCAAATACAAGGAAATGCCGATATCGCCGGAATAGGAGTAAGCTAAAGAGACTTTCGGAGGCATCGAGCGAGTTTGAAACTAACACGTTTCTCACAGGTGGTAGTATCCTTCTGGATTGAAGCTTTCCTTACGACTGTTTTTCTCTTCGGATCTTGGGCCGAGAACTTCCGTTCCCGCCTACTTCGGGCTCCGGCAGGCCATGTCAGGATACTGAACGCACTCAGAGCTGTTCTGCCAACCTTCTACTGGAGTTCTGTGCTTTTGAGTTTGGGAGTGACAGTTGCATCTCTAAGCACAGTGCTTGAAAAAAATGGCCTTGAGACTGACGACTCCATAGACCAATGGAAAGACGGTAAAGCACTCTACCTTTTCGACACTTATCTCGCTACACTGGCATCGATATTGAGCACCCTCCCGCCATTTATGGGCGGTCTTATGCTTCAAATGCCTGGTCGAAGAAGGCGATTACTGGACGTCGTCATTCTGCCTTGTTTTGTCGCGATTCAAGTGGCACTCACAATATATACTGAGGGTTGGAATTCGCACCTGGATGACAAAGTGAACCTGATTATCAGACTGCCTTTGAAATCCGTCACTATGGCTAGAACGTTCATGTTTCTTGCCATTGCCGTAGCCGTTCTTCTGCTGATCATTTCTGGCGCCACGGTGTTGGTGATGCATTACCGAGAGAGATGGAAACAAGAGCCTCCGACGAACCGCGTAATAGTGATCATTCTTAGCGTGGCTCAGTTGAGTCTATTCGCGATGATGTGGAGTTCACTCGCGGTGTTCTACACTTTTCGAGACAAAACGATCAACAAAGGCGATGGAGATGATCCCCAACTGGAATGGAGCTTTGGTCAAATATTGGCTGTGACTACTTGGGTCCCGGTGTTGATGGATTTCTTCTACACGCTCTTTGGTAAGTCCATCTTGATCCTACGCATGATGATCTGGAAGCCGGGATTACTGATCCCAAGTATAGCTGGAATGAGAAAAGGCTTAGAAGGACACATTCCTGGGGACTATCACGTCGTTCCTACAATTGATCTAGGTGATCCCGAGGGTGTCCCGCTCGATAGAGCGAGTTGAGTCAGCATGAAGTAGGCGTTGATAAACTTTCTTTCTTGGCATCATAGAATACGAATGTCCTACATCGTTGTTTATACACTGTCTGCGAAGGTGTCTGTAGCAAGCAGATTAAATTCCAGTCTTTATTCTCTCTTTTCCTGGTCCCATTATCTTAACTCTTTCCATTTTCCGTTCATGAATATCAGTATCTCCTTTATTCACTTTGATGTCAGTTTTTTATTTGTCGTAATTGACATTCATTGAATCTCATCATGCTGTACGCCGGAGCTGGCGGCCATAAGACCATTTCTGTGTCGTTAACGCATTAGTCCCTTCCAGGCGAAACTGGGGCTCGGCGGCTGTGGAGATTCCCGCCCGCAGTCCTTTGCGCGGAAAAACTCTTAAAATTTAAGGTTGTTTTTTGAGGTTGGAAATTTCGTTTGTTATGATCTACGCTGGCCTAGAGATATTTACCCGAATAATTGGTATTTACGAAGGCTTCGTATGGGTTAGTGTGGGGTCCTCTCGCTTTCGCCGAGAAGTGTGTCGGTGACAGTGAGATTGGTTCCATTAAGAGGGCTGAGGGATGACTCAAGTAGCGTATTGCCATACGGACCCTGGAAGGTCTCCGCATCCGCATCCGTATCGCTCCCAGAAGCCCGAAGAAACTGCTTGTTCCCAGATTTTTCTAGACTCATCCAGAGATCCCGAAAAATTGCATGCAAGTCACTGCAGGTGATGTCAATGACGGAGGCTCTTCCGAATGGCCTCGGGAGAACCGGACGCAAAACAGGGCAGTCTCGGGTGGTCCATCGGGGTCGGAAGACTCGCACCTTCCCGCGTAAAGGCCGTCGTACTTGTCCGCGTATCTGGTGACGGCAGGGATCGCCAAGGCGCTAAACCATCAAAAGGCAGGGTCTCACAGCCATCACCCTTTCCGCTTCCGTCACCTCGTCAGGCACCTAATTAAAGTTTTCCCACTTCCACGACGGCCGCATCGAAAGAATCTCCTTTCCCGTCCTCGCCGACTTCACTTCATCAACCTACGCGACTCCTAGCACCTATCGATTGAACATCATCCATCGCTGCATTGCAGTCACGAATGACACGGCGTTGACGATTGCTGCCGACGCATTGCATTGATACACGCCACCCACAGCCTCCGTCCGACGTCGCCCGCAATGGCCGACCCACCCGCCGCCAACGACGGCATCGTCGGCCGCGTCCGGGGCGCCTCGCTTTCCATCATGAATGCCAACCCCCAGCTCGGAATGTGGCAGGCCGCTGGAACTGCCATTGCACAGGCACCGAACCTCACGGAATTGCGCGACGAAAACTCTGGCGGCGACAACATCGCCTTCAATTCCCAGGGCCATTCAGCCCGTTTCGCGAGACAGGAGCGCGACGGCGAGCTTGCCCTTGTGAGGTCATCGACAAGGACCGGGTCCATCGCCACCGAGGGACAGCCTGCATTTCGAAGTGTCTTCAAGGATAGTGACAAGCCCGACGAGAGACACGAGGGAGAACCCGACGAAGCGAGAGTTCTCATGGGGGACGACCAAGCTAATGGCAGCCCCGACCCAAGGCAGCAATTTCAAAGACGCCAAAGTCTGTATGAGAAGCACATGGCCAAGGAGAAGGCTCCATGGCAAACGACCGTCGTCAATGGCTTGAAGGCTTTTTGGAAGTTTTTCCTGACACCATCGGGGTTCATCATCACCATCTACTGCTTGAACATCGTGGTACGTTCTCACGTCAGCTTCTCATCGATGCAGCCGGCTAACTCACTCACAGGCTTGGGGCGTAAGTTTCACTCACACAACCCAATCTCATCGCAACTCACTCACAACTTACAGGCTATGCTCTTCTTCCTCCTCATCAATGCCGCGCCCGCCATGAACTACCCTTCCGCCGACGACAATAACTCACCCCGCAAGAAGTGGCTAGAGATTGACAGTCAGATCCTCAACGCTCTTTTCTGCGTCACGGGCTTCGGTCTTGCGCCATGGCGATTTCGAGACTTGTACTGGTTCATCCGTGCGACGAATTTCAAGGACCGCGAAGCCATGCGGAGGCTAGCTGCGCAAAATAAAGGCTGGTTTCGGCCACCAGCGTGGACTTTCGAGGACGAGAAGGGCCGAACGCCGACTTTTACGAATCAGACGGCGCCACCGACAGCACTTTGGAAGCTTGGGTTTACGATCTGGATGATGGTGCTCAACACGCTGCTGCAAGCTGTGCTATGCTACTTCATGTGGGGGTACAACCGCATCGACCGTCCTGTGAGTGTTTCCCAGACGATCTGGCAAGCTCACCCGCAATGTGTCTGAGCTTTCTCCACAAGTGCTAAGTAAACTAATCACCGTCATAGTCATGGGCCACCGGCACTTTCATCGGACTTGGCTGCGGTGTCGCTATGATGGCAGGCGTCATGTCGTGGTGGGAAGGTCGGAAGGTGAAGAAGATCGAAGGCCCGCAGGTCGAAGTCGTTGAGGAAGTATGATGCGGCTATCACACCATGAACGGCTACTGTCGTGAGAGTTTGAAATTATTCGACAAGAGAATATAGAGCATTGTTTAACGCAAAGGCTTGGCGTTTGGAGTTTACTGAGAATGCATGCTACGATAGTAGAATCAGGCGCCTGAACTGGCGCTGAGAACCTTTCTAGAACACTAATTATCTTTATAGAAACAGCAATAATGATCATCTGGCTCACTAGCATTGTCGGAGATGGTGTATGTTGTGACTACGACTCAAAACATCTTCTATTTTGCATTATGGTATTGATTTACTGCATCATGGAAACTGTGATTGAAGAGAGATCGCTGGATAAGAAGCTAGAACAGCGTACCGGCGAAGTGTATCGATAAGCATTGAGCATTCTGACGTGTTGTCATACTGTGAGCTGATAGTTCTCTACTCGGGTGACGTAGTAGGCATCGACGGAATGTAACTCTACAGCTATTGTATTAGCTTAATGCTGCTCGCGAATGTTTGAAAATCGGTCTCTTGTACTTTTGCTTTAATACTTCTTACTAATGGCTGTTGCATGCCAAGTTTTGATAACACGGGACTCTCGCCTGAGCCGAGGCAACTATCAATGTCGTGAAATTCCTGAATTCGAGTCAGAAGTCCGTACATGTGGCGTGTTATGTGTTACTACTGGTTCAGTTGAAAACCTGAACGCGCGGATTGAGTTCGGTTTAAGTTCAAATGAACGCAGCAAGTTGTACGTTTTGTTCATTCTTAACCACAACGTTGAACTTGAGCATGCTGATTTATCCTCGGACTTTTGCCGTGGTAAGTAATAGTCTAGAAACTGAAGGGTGTGGTGGTATGGTCCGGATCGACGGAATGCCCAATATTTGATGCAACATCAGCTTTCTCGAGAGGGTGTGTTCCATCCCACGGCCGGTTCAAGAACTTGGATTAAGACGAACTGCCACAAAGAGTGGGTGGGTGTGAATCGACCGAGGCGCCGAGAAGAGAGATTGCAATCAGACAAGTGGCATTATGTCGCTGGGTTAATCGAACTCTCAACACCGGGTGTATCGAGTCCATCTGGTGCTTCCCGACGGTCCGGCACTCGTTCAAGAGGAATGGCAATATGGCATCTCGCGAAGTGCCGTCTTGGAGGATCGACCCGTACGCCAAGCTCTGATGCCAAGATCATACGCGGTTCCACCTGCTGAAACGAAACTCATATTGACTTGGAGCATCGACTCATTCCGGACAAACATGAATCGTGCTTGCCGTGTTTGCAGTATCAAGAAATGAGAAGCGCGGGGACTATTGGCTCATGGAACTTTCCTCGCCAGTCTGGAATTTGATACTATGATACTCCAAAGCGGACATTCGCGGCATTGGGAAAATTATCGTATCTGCCAAGAAAACTCACAGCCTGACATTCCGCACCCGCCGGCCGAGCAGACGGCGATGTTCGCGTCGCATCGCGGGTTCCTCGTCGTCGGAACGCGCAATAATTGGACCCTGATTCTCGGCGCGGCAGCCCCAGCCGAAACCAAGGCCCCAAACCATAAACAACGCCGCTTTCTTCAGACGATGGCGACGCCTCCAGTCCTACGCTGACCATCTGACAATGCTGCCTGCGCTGCTGCGATGTGTTGTCTGATCCGAACTTTCCGTGACAAATTATGCACAACCGATTGCGACCACGAGGGCAGATACACTACCTGATGGTATCCGTTTAGGGGAGGAGGTTATGTTTATCGTTAAAGGACTGGACGAAGGACCCTTGCTGCCGCGAACTTTGTGCGAGCTGCCGCCTGAGAGCGGTCCAGTCGGGTGCGTCTCCTTGTTTCGAGGCGCTTCGGCCGCTGATCGACGCTGCCGATGTGCCAACGCAGCTACACGAACTCACCGCTCGGCCCCTGCCAGACGGAGTATCTAGCAGCGGCACCCTTGATATGCACCCGTTCTCGGGAAGGGAGAATCACGCCGTTTGCTCCTCCAAGATTAGAGTGTTGCCGCAGCACGCACCCGTCGCACTACAGCCGGACCATCGACGGAGCAGGTCGAGCCGGGAGGAGGTTCTGGGGTATTGGCAGAGTGCGAACTGGGTTGGGTTTATTTTAGAGTTTATCCTCCGATCTTGGCCTTGGGTGCTGTCGATCCGGAGTGATCCGTGGGCTGGGTTGTGTCGATGCGCCCACCCGGCGGAGATATGGGAGGGCCGTCTGGTCCGTGGATTCACTAATTATATCGCGGGAGCCAAAAAGCCAAGCCTGGAAATCGAGCCTCAGCTGCCAAGACCCCGAATCGAACTCTTTATTGGAAGACGGACTGCCGCGCCTCGTTAGGCTAGAAGATGAGGGTTTTCATGCTCGAAGAGTATGATCGTGAACATGCTCTGTTGGTGATCCGGGCAAGCCGACGAGGCAGACAGGTAGCGCAATCTCTTGGCTTCATCAGTAGGCTTGGAACTTTGCGTCGTAAGTGAGGCTTTCCAGCAGGCCAAGGAGAAGAAGTCTCCCGCCGGCAACCACACGCTCCAGTGATGTCACGGAACCCGCCAGTCTCTCCGACTGGGGAATGGTGCCGCTCTCTTCAAACGCGAACAAAATTCCAGATGCGATCTTGTTGCGCTTTTGCGACAAAATAACCCCGTTCTTCAAGCTTATTCTTCCATCCCGCCTTTAAACGGGGGCTACTGCAAGCTGCACGCGTCGGGTATCGACGAACCTCACATCCACCAAACATGCTCAATAACCTCGCACGTGTCGCAGGTTGCTGGCCAATTACACGTAGCGCCTTGGCAGGGAAAATAAATCTCTACGACGCGCGCGCGGGGTTGAGGCTGTAAAGACGCATACTTTTCCCCCTAGAGCCTTTGCCCCGTGGTAGCGGTAGGGTTAAGCTTCATCACTGCCGCCGTCTCGAATGCGAAACCGAATAAGGTGGTCCAATCACGTCTGCGGGATCTGATGTCTTGTTTACCCAAACCGGCCAGCTGCGGGCTAGGGCGGAATTCATTGGACGAGGCCGAGATCGTGGGCAAACTTCGAGTTCGGGGACTAGAGAGGACGCGTATCTTGAATTTGGCGAGAATTATGCCAAGATCGTGAGCGAGTGATATAAATTGGACTGATTGCTCCATCGTCACTCACTTTTCCATCGCCCATCATCAGGTCGAAATCGCATCTCTCAGTAAACACCACCAACGATACCCAGACAGATTTCCTGAAGGACATCAACAAGTAGGTGCACCATCACTCAACCAAGAATCCTATGCTAACAATCACACAGTGAAGTTCACCCTTCTCTTCTGGTTTTTCCTCCTCGGAGCTGCCAGTGTGTACGCGAGCACTTGCACTGCCTCGCCTCAAGGAAACCTCGATCGCCGCTCTGAACAAACTTTCGCGCGCCAGGCACAGCGAGAGTGTCGTTCTGCCGGTGGTAGCCCGAAGGGCAACAACAACCGGCCTGCTTGCGATTTCAGAGGCGATCCCCCGAGGAACTTCAACAATAGGAGGTTTCAAGTCACGGTGTCAGACAATGGGCGCAACAGGAACGTGAACGCGAGATGGTCCTGCAGACGCTGATGGCGGGGCTTACACGTTGACGATGAGGAACAATGATGACGACGACGGCGGAGTAAAGGGGATGTATGCGCACAGAGGCACGGAAATGAGATTGGCAATAAGGCGTCTGGAGCAGAGGGCATCGACGATTGTTGGAGTTAGCGAGAGACAGAAGTTGTCGCACTTTGGCTGGCATTGAAAAGCACGAAGAAGTTGTGTCACAATGGAGCGTGTAGGGGGCACTGGAACAAGTTGATGCATGTTGAGGCTGTGGGTATGGTTGTGGATGTGGAAGGTTGTAGATGTGGATGAGGAAAAAGGTTGTTAAGGATGGCGTGAGAGAGACAATTGTTCTACCACTCGAGTGAATACAAATATTTCATTTAGACTACAATCGATGTGACTCAGATTGAGACGTGAAGATGCGGATAAGATTTCAGATGTACATAAGGGAAACTACGTGGTGCACCGAGGACCACAACCCTGCTCTCGCCGGCTAAGAAACCTCTACAACGGCGCCCACGTTGTAATGCGATAACGGAATCGAGTTCATTCAGTCGGTCTTGAATGGCGTTCTCAAATGACAACGGTTCCATCGTGAAGAGATGTAGTTGCAGTTACACCAATCGCGGGCAAGACCGGCTTGGCCAACAAGCGTTCTGCCGCTAATTCAGCCGCCTGCGCGAGAACGACAGGGGTCGCATTTCCCTAATTCAGCATTCCGGTGGACAGTTGGCGCAGTGTAAGCGACGTATCTCAAGCAAACATGACAGCGCAGCGGCGAAGCACCAACAACTGGGTCGGAAATTCATGTTTGCATCACAGTCGCATCATGTCTCTTCTTCAATTCTCCCTTTGCGCTAATTCTTCAGGGTTCCCAGGTGTTGAATCGACTAGCGCGGGCCGCTAAAAGTGGCCCGTGCCATTGCCACCAAACGTCACTAACCTTCCTCCGACTTCAAATCCCCGCCACTTTCCACTTCCATATCAATAACCTCAACATCTCATTTCACATCACCAAAGGCAGAGCAGTCGTTCACGATGAGCTTCTCACAGTTATCCCTGGCTGCGGCCTATGTAGCCTCAACCTACGGCACCTATATCGCCCTCTCGCCTCCAAACCCGCGACCCGCCGACGCCCCTCCGACGACCGACCAAAAGGGCCAACCAATCCGCGACTCAATGCACATGTGGAAGTTCACCCACAACCACTTCGCCAAGTTCATGATCATCCCCTTTGCCCTCCTTTCTTCTCACGCTGCGTCCCTCGCCTACAAATACCCCAACCTGCCGCCAGCCCTGCTCGGTCACGGCGCGCAGAACCTCAACAAAGACCTCATCACATGGTCCCCCTCCACAGCCATCCCGCTCGCGCTGCTCTTCTTCGTTGGCGTCCCACTGCGTCTCATCCCGTACCGCCACCTCGGCAAGAACTTCACGTTTGCGCTGACCAAGCCGAGCGGGCTGCGGACCACGGGGATTTATGCGTACATGCAGCACCCGAGCTACACTGCCGTTGTAGTGCTTGTTCTGTGCAACATTGCGCTGCTTGCGAGATTGGACGGAGTGCTGGGATGCTGGATCCGGCCGGACATGGTGAGGACCTTGACGGGGGTCGAGATGGCGGGTCTGGCTATTGGGGGTTGTTTGTTTTTGACAGGGGTTGGAACGAGAGTCGTGGAGGAGGAGGCCATGTTGAAGGAGGAGTTTAAGGAGGATTGGGTACGGTGGCATGTGAAGACGGCGAGGTTTATCCCATGGGTTATTTGAGGTCAAGTCGCAGAATCATATGATCAAATCACTACCTCAGACTACAAGATCTACTTGTTAACTCCGGCACACTACACAAGTTCAACGGGGCCCCTCCTCAAATGAAATCTTGTCCGGCGGCGGCGTCGGAAGAGATGTAGTAGGAACAGGACCAGCAACAAGAGACCTAGCACGGTCGTCTTTCGAGCTTGGATCTCGCAAGGCCGCAGCACAATCCTCAATGTTATTGAGTTGGTTCTTCCCGTCTGCATTCATATATTCGATGGCTTGATCCGCTATCTCGCGTTTCTTGCCTGAATCATCTAGGGCGATGTCGAACGGCTTTAAGTTGGGTCGGTTATCTGAACTGGTACGAGGGTGCTCAACGCACCTTGAGGCTGAAGTACTGAAGGACATATAGGTTACATAATAGTACAAGCTGCCGCAGCCATACCCACTGACGCGATTTGAAAAGCAGCGCCTACAACACCAGCTCCAGTTCCAATCCTAAGCAGGCAAGTGTTCTCACGATGCCTGTTGATGTCTTGTCGCTTTTGACAAAGATCCAATTCTCTCTTGCAATCGTCGTACTTTTCCAAGAGCCTGGTGACCTCCTCAGGGCTCTGCAGTATTCCACCGGAGATTGTTCTTCGGGAGAAAGCCGATTCCGGTCGAATCTCCAGCCCTTGGGCTTCTAATCGATCCTCTAGTATCCTCATCTTCGATTCCATCTCTACTCGCTGTTGTTCATCCCGCTCTCTATTCCTCTCTAACCTCTCTAATTCTGCCCTCAGTGCAGCTTCGCTCCGTGCATGCAACGCCTCCATATCTCCATGCATTATGGTCAGAGCTCTTTCACTATTGTACAACTGCAATCGTAAGTCCTCCTTCGATGCATTAAGCGCAGATGCAACCTCTTCATTGTTCAACCTCGCTGCTCTTTTTGCCTCCCTCCTTGCTTCTGCGAGGTTGGACCTGCAAAGCTCTCGAACACGTAAAACATCGCCCTGCATCTCAATCCCTGCCTCTGTCTCATCCAACGACTTGTGCTCATTGACCATCTGGTGCTGCAGCGCCAGTGTCCTCCTCTGCCCCTGTTGAATAATGTAGTCACACGCAATCAAAGCAGACGCGCGGTCGTTGTAAAATGCAAACGACTTGCTCCCAGCAGCAGTCATATCACCCCAGAGCTCCTGGCTGTTGATCAACTCTTCTTCCCGCCTCTTTGCGACTGAGAAGTTTTCCTTGTTCCACATTGTCGATCCGAGAAGCACGACAGAGTACGCATCTTCTCCGCAGATCTTCTTCACAATACGAAGTGCTTTCCTACCAGAGCCTTGGGCGCGAGGGCTGTTTATGGCATGCAGATAGATAATGCCGCTCACTTGAACACCATGAGTATATGCTTGGTTCAGGCAAGCTGCAATGTCCTGAAGCAAAAGAACATCCGAGGTAGTGCTTCCATCGAAGCCAGGTGTGTCGATAAGATGGACTGTGTAGCCGTTGCGTTTAAACGTGAACGGCTCCACAAGCTTTGTACCTGCTGCTTGCTCAGCCTTTGCCTCTGACACGAGATTTGCAAAGCTTACATGCGTCTAGGTTGTGGCCTATTTCCACGTTCTGACCGGTACACTGGGAAACAAATGTGCTCTTTCCAGCCCCCGCAAGTCCGACAACGGCTATGACGATGTCATTTGGCCTGTTGATACACGTACCGTTAGAGACTTGCAACATATCCAGCTAAGAAGTAACTTACTTAATAGGAGTAGACATATCCAGAAGTGCTAGACTTTTCAATTGAGTGGAAGCTTGATGAGGTACCGCTCTAAATCATCTCAAGCTTTGCTTGATCTGATACCGCGAATTCTTCAATGATTGTGCTTTTCGGGTATAGGGGTTTAATATCTACTTATAGACAAACAGTACTTGTCCCAGAGAAGATACTCGGCATTACTAAGCAGCTGAACCCTTATCAAGTAACCAATGTGAGACGCGGATTTAGTACAGTCAGCGCGACAGTCGATCCTTTGCCACACCTCTTGAGCCTGGGATGTTGGGCCACGCGAAAACTGGCATATGATCTATCTACGCAGGCTATAACAGCCAAACCAGCCTGCGCTAACTGTCTTTGGTTTTCACTCTGCAAGTACAGGTAGTATTTGTCACCATCCACGAGGGGCAGTTGTTGTGAGCACGCTGCCTTGTTTAAGCGGTCGAATCAGCTTACGCCAAGTCCAATCAATACATATCACCCCTGCACGACTGCCTTATTGTGTGGCTTTATTTACGGAGCCGCATGTGTTCTGGCATGCGCCTCCAAGAACTATTGCCGATTGTGCAGTATCTATACCCAATCAGGTTGGCGAACTTGTCGTGAGGGTGTGCGCGTGGGCACACTGCCTCGCCTCATTGTCAATGGCCCTAGCCAGCCTGCTCTTAGTGCCTGCACGACTGGGATATGCTGAGTCTCATCCACCAAGGCACATGTGTTGTCTTTCCTCTTAAGCAGACCTGATTCTCAGTCCAACTTCGACCCAAGGCAAGCTAGACCCCTCCACTCACTTCTCTCCCTTACGACCTTCTCATCAAAAAGTGTACTCAAACTCAAATGCGGTCTTTTATTTCATCGAAATTGGCAGCGAGGAGGAAACCGGCGACGACCAGACAACCATACTATCATGAGTACGATGACGACGACGATGAGTATGACGACGATGATCAAAGTGTCCTGCATGAAAGCACCGATGGTTCAATCAGCCAAGATTCCGATTCTGGGTCTGATTTGAGGCTGCCTTCCAGAGACTCGTCCCGTCTGGAATCGCGACAATCAGGCCCATCTCAGATGAGCTTCAGCACACAACAACCATTTGGGCCAGGCCTACCTGAACGAAGAAGCCAGGGAAGGATGGAACAGCAATCAACACCGCAGCTTACCGGAGGCCCTGTCGCACAAGCTCTTCTTCAACCGGTTCCGGAATGGCTCATGGGGGGGCCAGCCCAGAGACTTCAGAATCCCGATGATGCCTCTCCTGGTTTCGTCAACTCTCAGATACACCGCCCTGTCCCTACAAATGATAACTATGATCCATATTCGGCTCCACCTCCACTCCCAAAACGTCCAAACGTGCCAGTAACAAACTTTTTCATCCCTCGTAAGCCCGTCAACCAACCTGGGAAAAGGGTACTCATTGCTGTATTTGGTATAACGGGGACCGGAAAAACAACCTTTATCAAAACCCTCGCTGGCGAGGCGGCAAACCAACTTCGGACTGGACATACCCTTGAATCTTGTACGCGTTTGGATCTCCAGTCCGTGTCCTCCAGCTGACATGCAGTAGGCACCCAGGAAATTGAGACGGTTGATTTCAAACTTGACGGTCATGATGTCACACTTGTGGATACTCCGGGATTCGACGACTCGGGAAGGAGTGACACTGAAATTCTCGAACTAATAGCAAATTGGCTAGGGAGTTCCTACAAGGCATGTGACAACAAGTAATGTGACGGCGCTCTAACTAAGTTTTGATAGAACAACACTTTACTTTCAGGCATTGTCTACCTCCACCGAATATCGGATGTACGGATGTCAGGTTCCTCAATAAAAAACTTGCGAATGTTCCGCAAGCTTTGCGGGACCGAAAACCTGTCCAAAGTGTGTCTGTTGACCACAATGTGGGACAAAGTCACCCCTGAATTTGGAGAGGCAAAAGAAAGAGAGCTGAAAAGTCCGGACGGCTTCTGGGGCCCCATGATTGCTGGTAGGTCCGTTATCAGACGACACGACGGAAGCGCAGACTCTGCCAGGGACGTAATACGCAGTATGCTAGTCAACGAGCCGACAACCCTCAAGTTGCAAGAGGAAATTATTTCAGGCAAGCTTTTAGGGCAGACCGATGCTGGCATTTCCATCAAGGAGGACATTGTGAGACTGGAAAAGATGTACGAGGAACAGCTGACACAACTAAGAGAAGAAATGGGATCGAAAATGGCGAAAGGTACGCATCTTCAAACTCTTGCCACGTATGTAACTAAGCCATCATCAGGCAACCAA
This sequence comes from Colletotrichum sp. SAR11_239, assembly GCA_025328985.1. NCBI lineage: Eukaryota > Fungi > Ascomycota > Sordariomycetes > Glomerellales > Glomerellaceae > Colletotrichum > Colletotrichum sp. SAR11_239. The sequence continues at coordinate 689,663 of JAKMWZ010000001.1, forward strand.
CAGTTCCAGGCCCAAATCCAAGCCGAGTATGCACAAATCATTTCCAAGATGCAGAAACAAGCAGAGGACCGACACATGCTTGCACAGACTCAAATCAATAACCTTGAGCGCCGGTGGCAAGAAGCAGCTTCTCAGAGTGCAAAACAAGAACGCGAGCTGCAGGCTTCTGCGGCTAGAGACCGCGAGCTCCTGATAATTGCCGAAATGAAGAAGCAACAGGCCGAAGAAGCCGTCGCAAAGACGGAGATGGAAATGGAGCGCCTCGAGTGGGCTTCCAGTGCGAGAGAGCGTGAGCTACATCGGATGGCCGCCGCGCAAGAGCGCAGGGAGATTTCGGAAGCAAGACAGAGAGATCGACTCGGAACGGACCAAGAGAGAGGTGGCTACGAAGACTATCCACGTCGACGAAGAGCGGAAGGGGACGGTTATGGACCGAATACCGTCATGGCGAGATCGAATCCTGCACCGGTATATCCCCCGGGCTATGATCCTAACCTGAAGACAAGGCGGGATAAGTATGACGGACAGTCGTATATGACGTTCCAGTGCTATCGGGCTAGGACATTCAATCCGGGCTGTGGGCGGCCATTCGATGTTGTCAACCCTACACGAGATAGGATTCAATGTTGTTATTGCAGCAAGAAATGGAAGATCTTAGGACCGGGCAGACTTGGCTGAGGACAACGTTGTTTTCGAGACACCCATATTCTGTTTCCTTAATATTTCCATTTCCTATGTGAATTAGCCATAACGCACAGTTAATACACCTATCCCACGGTGTGAAAGGTTAGCGTAATACTTGCGGGGCTTCGTTATATGGGAAGAACCCAAAGAACCGCACTAACCTTTAAGACCGTGGGATAGGTGTAGGTGCAAGATATGATTGCTACTACCACTCATCTGCCATCTGCCTGGCAAGCCCGTGTCTCCCATAGTGGCCCAAAAAAGCATCGATCGCATACTTGAAGTCTGACATGAAATCACGTGCTGGTGTCACAACACAATTCAATCCAGGCCCCCATGCTGCGGGCGTGCGCCTCGTCACTCCCGAATCAGGCAGTGCATCAACCATCACCCCTCGTCAAGGGCTCGCGGTATATCCTTGTAAGACCACTCCACTCTTTTAGACAACAATACAATTTCTGCATCCACTGTCGAGTTCACAGTTAGGATGAAAAGAGTAAAGCTCTGGTATCCTTTTACGAGAGTCGAGTGCCATATTATGCGTCAATTACAACCACGTTGGCAACAGGGTCTACTAGTAATCTTTCTATTCCTTCCGCGCATCCCAATTCGTTGTAGTGGCTTTTGGAACTATGGCCTCTTCACTATCATTAGTTGGGGGAACCTCGGTTCGTGCTTCAGACCCTTCACGGGTGTCAACCGCCGTAATCGTGGTTCTTCGTCCTGTGTGCCGGCCGGATAAGTTCTGCATGGGGAACGATGAAGCCGTCATCCTCACATTCCCATTCTTGCCGCTGCTTCCGAGAACATATCTTGTCTTTGAAGCTAAGGAGCCCAGTAACGATGGGAAATGCTTCCTGAGAAAGACTTTGAAGGCAGATGTGCACCCGCAGAAGATGGCGAGGTAAATCTCCAGTGAGTACCAGATAAGTGACTCGGCGAATTGCTGGTAGATTTCTTTCGTCGATGCCAGTTTTCGTACGTAGTAGAAACGCGTGCAGGCAGCTTTGGATCGTCAGCAGGATGAAAGCAAAGAAAGAGACAAGGAGGATGGCGTGCTTAAGACATACCTGCAACAGAAACTATCCCAAGGGCAAATACGGCAGAAACCGCGATTTTCTGTCGCTGTGGTTGCAAGCTTTAGTAACTCAACACAACTCAAAGGTAGAATGTCTCTTACAATGGGTAGCTGCAACGACCACACCATGGGTAAGGGGCACAGCCACAAGCACAGGTCCGTCACGACAACAATAGCTCCGGTCGCGTCCCAGAACTTTTGTTGTGTAGCCGCCGTCATGCAGTGTTCTCCGAATATCCTAAAGTTTCCTCCAAATGTCCAGAATATGGCAGGCGGGCTGCACTCGAAGATGGAAATGCCGGCGTGGGCAATCCCCGTCGCGATGACGACCGCCATCAATCCAAAGACTACCCATCGCATTCGTGGTCGGTGATCGAGACGTAGGTAAAACAGCAGCAGCGCTATCTTTACTAGCATCAAAGCAAAGGCGTAGAAGACTCGGGAGATCCAGAAGGACTATGCCATGTTAGAGTCTTGAACGGTTTGGCATGCGATAAAGCGAGGGTCATGGGCGGGGAAACACGAACCAGTAACATGGGCTTCCAACTTTCGGGTGGAATGTCGGCAACTAAACACCAAATCAGTTATGCTCGGGCATTTGCAGGACATTCCGTCTCTTACTAATGAGTCCGAGGCCATTAGAGACAGAAATAATGATGCATATTGACATGATAATTGTCGCGATCTGCGAGACGGTGTCAAGATAGTGTTCCTCGAATGAAGATCATAGTGCCTACGGTGCCAGCAACCATCACGACTGTCACGATACATCAGCTATCGAACTTGACTATGAAGGTACGTACTCGGCACATACTATCATCTGGGCCTCCCGACTTGGTGATGCCGTATCTGGAGTAAAGTCTGATCCCAATGACGAAGACAATGAAGATGATAAAGGAAGCATTGAATCCGATACAAGCCCTTTGAGTCATGTTGAATGCTGGCATGGGCGCATTCCTCGCCAGCTGACGACCGTGTGGGCTTTCATCCATGGTCGCGGCTGGACTGTGGGTTAACGAACCTGCGATCGATGGAGCCAAGACATTGGTTGAACTCAAGAAAGAGTGAACCCCAGAAAACTCTGGGGTCCATGTTTTTATCTATCCCATCTTGCTATTCGGACGAATACAGGTTTTCTCTTTCCGATGTCCCCGAACTGCCCAGGCGGGCGTGCTTCAGGATCAGGAATCAAATGGTTACAGTGCTTACCGAGAAGAGAGCTGACAGCCGGCAGATTGTATGTACCCCTGCAGATCAGCAGAGAGGTAGGCATCTTTCGCCTATGAAGAGTGAAGATGCGAGTCATTCCGGCGGGTATTGGCTGATAAACGTGGTGGCTTGGGTCACTTGCATCATCTGAACTGCAGGCTCTCGTCTATCTGGCTATGACATGGGGTTGGCGTTCAATCTGACGGAAATTCATGAGATTCGACTTGTATTTGTCAACGCACAGAGCTATTGGAAGTGCACCTTTGAATCACGAGTCGATGACACTTTCAGCCATGAGGTGATTTCGACCATTTCTTCGGCCCGCCGGCTCATAGTCCTCGGTATCTTCAAAAACAGGATACGATCAATCAATCGTCGCACAGACCGGCTCTTGGCGCCCAGGGTCAGCTCCTGTCGATGCGACCCTACACGGGCAAAACAATATAGCATCTGTCCGCAGCGGGGCCTCTCCCGCGCGCCTGTCGCATTCCGGCCAGAAGGTTTTCCGTCACGAGTGATCTCCCGTAATCATATCAAGTGGGGGTGAGCTCGGGGTAATACTGCTGCATAGAGATTTCTTATCGAGCCTGTCTTCTGTGCATATTTGCATTGCATCCCGGGCGTCGGGTACGTGCAGCCAAACCCTAACAGTTCGTAGGGATGAACTGAGATATACTTCAATGTTAAAATCACGTCAGACTGCACACGGATCAACACCCCCACTGACCGAAGCCGCTTTTCCCGCTGCGGTCCGCAAATAAGCAAGGTTTGGCTACTTTGACTCTGTACATCACCTCGCAACCGTGCTCGATCGCTAGGTTGTGATTGTGTATAGCCAAGTTCAAGGGCCGCTTCTGCATGCGTGTCGTAGGCTTGTAGACCCATCTGTTTCATAATCATGATCGAGTTTGGCGAATGCCAATTTATGAAGATCTCGGGGAATTGGTCCGTGGAAATGGTGGACCGAGATCTTGAGTAGCCGTAGGGAACAAGGGCTCTCCACAAACTACTTAACTACTTGCTACAATGCAGTCATATTTGTTGGATGAGTTTGCGGCGCGCAAGACTCAAACCCCGGAATCTCCAGCGGAAATATCAGAAATATTTAGAAAAGAACTAAAGTTACACTTGCATTCTGTAATGGCGAGTGAGTGTGGCTTTGCTGTTGCCCGTAATGTTTTTCGTCGACTAAGCTCACGGGGTTGGAATAATTAGACGGAAGGATTTCATCGAGGCAGGTGAGCGCTTGCGGGCAAATACGACAAGACCTCTTTACTGGGAACCCGGGCAATGCTTTTCCTAATTTCTGAGAGAAGAGATAAAGTGGTGAATACAAAGCGACAGTAATTGAGGTCATCATGGTCTTAAGACCGCGCAGCTTTTGAGAGAGGGCCCAGCCATGCCGAGTGCCCAAAGTCAGTGAGCCTTGTTAATGGGAGTTTTCCTGTCTGACTGCATACTCCCGACTGAAAGATCGAGAGGGTTCAATGGCATATTTTGCTAAATCATTCTCTTACCGCCGCCCCTTCGTCTCTGTCGTCCTTCGTGTCCTTGAGGTCCTCAACATCCCTATTGCGACAATCGTCCGTATCGTCTCTATCGGTCAACGGAAAACCTCTTAAGAAAATTGTGACATGCTCTGTGGAGCTTTTGCAATCCATCAGTCATAGCTTCAACCAAAGATTTGGGCGGTCGCTTGCAGCAGAATGGCTGGCGTCGTCGTGGAAATATCTCAATTGTGCACTGAATGATTTGGCCAGATGGCTGGAAGTTTGCCTTTGCACCTGGTCGGCGTCAATGTCTCAGCAACACTCCTTAGTGGTAAGCCAAGACCGGTATTCCTATTTTTGTTTGGTGTTTTGACCTTACTTCAGACTGGGGGTCTATTTATGAGCACTGAAACACCAAAATCGAGCCAGACGAGCACCCATGCAACTATCTACGACGCGACCGCGACCGATAAGCCCGCTTTTTTACCAACAACCAGAAGTTCGACAATTGTTTCGCCGCCAGCACCTGTACCAAATTCAGACTTGGACCTAAAAATGTCTTCTCCTTATCACAAAGTTACGCGTATGAACAAGATAAAAATGGCTACAACGCAAGTATTGAACGACCTCATAATGAAGGCCGACCGCAGTTTTGTTGTCAAATCAGTCAAGCACAGTCAGTTGTTCAGCTACTGCCAAGCTTGCCTCGAGTTTCGTAATGCAAAGTAAGTTATTATCGCCTTTGAGACCAGCAAACCTTTGACCTGCTAATCCCTTGCTTGTAATAGACCCACTGTGCAATCAGCAACCTCAACCGACACGCAACCTCATGAGCAGTGGCTATACGTCTATCACAAAGCACATCATTTCCAGTCTGGTCCGACGGCCGGTTTCCAAGAGACAGACTCCGACTCTGAAAGAAACAGCTGGTACCCCTGGCCCTTCCGCGAAAATGGCTCGCTCAGCAACGCCTAAGCAGAGGTCGAAATCACTCTTACCAGAACGAAGCCAAAAGCGAAGTGCCCCGGCTCCGGGTGACTGGCCAGACCCAAGCGATTATACAGACAAAAGCGAATTTCTGCAAGAGGAGGTCCGTGAGATTTCAAACCACAACAAAATGCCCGAGGTCGACATCGGCTACGAGCCCAAAGTTGTCAGACATGGTGTTTCCGAGCACGTGGATCATGAGGATGTTGGCATGATCACATCGAACTGGGTTCTTTTCAAGTCAGAAGTGACCGCCCTGGCGCTGGAAGGTCTCTATGGTTGTACCTCGGTAGTTCTCGTCTCCCGACGCGGAGCCTGGATCAGCCACATCTTCGAGGAGGATATGTCGTTCGAGCCGAAGTTCAGATATCGCGTCCTGGAAGACATGCATGAAGGTCTTCCTCCAAATCACCCTTCACACAGGCTTTTCCAATATGGCCTGGATGATCTGATCCGGAAACCGAGAAGGGGTAATGCCGGCGTCATGTTCGGCGATAACGAAGAAACTCCACAGAGCCTTGGAATGCGTGCCTTCATCGTGACACCTCGACCAAGGCCGCAACGGGAGCTCGGTAACGGCGAATTTCTCTCTGACAATGTTTTGATGCATGACACGACCATCAATAGAGGGCACGTCCTGTACCAACGATCCGTACAAAGACTGGCTCATAACCTTGCTCAGACATACGGAGATATTCCCGTGGAAGTCATCGACTACGCTCCGGCAATGGTCCCTAACCGACTTTACCGAAAACTCAACGACCAAAACAGACGGCATCACTCAGAAAGCCAGCGGGTAAAACGAGAGGTGGCAGACTATTTTTCGAAAGCGCTAGCAGTTACACCGCGAGGAAAGATACTGCTCCAATACCGGCCAGCAAGGACATGCGTTCAACGGGCCTCATGGCGCCTTTGGGTCGAGGAACAAGAAATCGGTAGCCGGACCGAGGAATGGACGCCCACATACGACCAAATCTTCCAGTCCGGAGGGCTCAATCAAAACCCTGTCCGGAGGCAGACATACCCGACAACGTTCTCGCACAAGACGTCTATGGTGGGCGCACGGAGTTCCACCTTCACTTTCAGTGGCACTTCAGCAAGATGTCCCCCACATGATACGATAGGGGTGCGTTAGGAAAGTGAAAGATTACAAATTATGGGCGGGGAAAGAAAGATGGTACTCTTTGCTTAACGGTCTTGCTGTTGTGGTAAGAGGTCGAGGCAAATGAGGTCTAGTCAGTATCAAACGCAGCTAGTAGTGAAGGACAAGAGCGTACCGAATGACTATGTCCAATTGCGTGCCGGCTCAGGTAGACTCTTCTTCAGAAACTGCTTGTAGATAAATCTCCTTGCATCTCAAGGATGTCAAAGTCTGTGATATTGAAAGTTTCAAATTCTTTCTCTTCTATTCTATCATGAAAGATATTGCCGCATCACTTTGACCATATGTAACACCGGCTGATCTACAGTCATCCACATCAGGCTCGCAAGGCAAAGCAGTGTGCATGTCTCGATAATGAAAACAAGCGCTGTAATTGGCCAAGGAGTCCCGGACCATGAACGAGCCAAAGGCCAACCCCAGACCTGCAGAAGGGGTTCATGGACAAGATACAGAGAGAATGAGATGCGTCCAAGAAATTGTACCGCAGTGAATGACGAAAGAAAGTGTCGAATTGGCCTTATTCTCCGTATCGCCCAGAGCATTTGGATACCCCCGGTGGTGTGCCACAGATACCTGTCGGACGAAATGCTGGAGAGAATGCCGAAACCCCAAGCCTCGTGACCACCAGAATCGGGGTAAGAGCATAGCCAGAGAGAAGCAAATAGAGAGACATATGGCATAAAACGACGCAGTATCGTCATCATAAGTCCTGCTCCATCAAGCACGGGTACCTTCGCGTTTTGCCATTGGCCGCCTTCTAGACGACCTGCATCATCCTGCTGCGTTTCGATCTCGTTGTCGTTGGCATCTCCCACAGCCAAGCCAAGCCCTGCAAGAAAGGCTACCATATCCCACCTCCCCCATATGGCGCAAAACGTCAGTAAGGCTAGCAACAAGCCAGCTCTTCCAAAAGGCCTCGGACAGGGGACCAGCGCAGCAAGCACGGCAAATAGAACCATGGAGCACCGGAGCTCGGCCCCAATCGTCCACAGATGAAGGCCGTATGCCGATGCGGGTCGCAGCCCGGCCTCCCAGTTCCAAGGGTTCGCCAGCTCGCGTGCCACGAAGCCAAACCAGTCAGCTATCTGGGCACTCAGACTCGCAAGATGCGGCGGGGTGACAGGGTGAAAGTCACATCTTTGTGGTGAAGAAGATGTTACAGATGAAGCGTCAGAAGATGGAGAACACATCCCTTGCGCAGCGCGCTCGTAATAGCCCAACCAAGCAAGCACAAGGCTTGCTACGGTCAGGAGGATGCTCGGCGCCAGGAGCCTTACCGGACGTGTCAGGGCAGCGCCGGAAAGATAAACCAGCAGCTTATCCCATTGCCGCCAGCGGGCATGGCGCAGAGGGCCCACGCTGAGAACATAGCCTGAGATGGCAAAGAAGATGGACACCATGGCTGGACCCGAATGCCGAATCAGTCGTATGACTGGGAGGGAGATCAACGATGAGTTTTGTGGTCCGTAGCCATTCAGTAGCCGCTTGCCCTCGAGCGCCATGGAGTAGTGATAGGTGTAGACGAGAATGGCTGCGATACCACGCAGGCCATCCAGGTATGAGGTGGCTATGCGTGAATTGCCAGACCGCAGTTGGGCCGGCTGTGTAGCCCGCGACGCGCCCAAAGGCCCTTCCATAGAGATTTCGGGCTCATACATGAGCGTTGCTAGCAAAAACTTCCTAGAAGTTTGAGAAAAGTGCTATGAAAGGTGTATGGTGAGGAAGTGCTCGAGATGTTGATCACATTCACCGGGAGGCTTGTCAGCAGGTTTAGATTCAACTAAACTTTTGACACTGTTTTAATCATGACGAAACGTCCTTCGATGGAGCAGCCTTTCAGCTTCACGCACGTTTTCGCCGGAATCATTGCTATCACGGCTATTTAAGGGGGCGCCGCGATCATGGATCAATGAGACATCTAATGCCGACAGAAAAGCTGAGACTAGCCTACGTAGAAAGCAACCCTGAACAGCCTTCTTCTGCTCACCGAATCATGTCAAAGTCGCCATGGCCAACGCCTGACCTGGGAGAGCTCGGGCAACCGGACAATATCTCCGACCTGCCCAACACATCACTTATATCCCCGGTCGCCACAAATCGCCCACGGCGGCTAAAAGGCATCTTGCATTCTGTCATCCGATGGTCTTTGAGTATGTTCCAGCGTTTTGCTCGTTGCTCATCGTGTGCAATATGTCAGGAGGCATAGTAGGTTCGAGTAGTGTGTAAGAGACATGGGAAGCACGTGTGCGGGGCTTTTACTTTCTGACGCGCGGTACTGAGGGGAGATAGATGAGAAATCAACGCCAGTACCTCGGCCTTAATGTTAGCGAGAGGGATTAATGCGTTCATGGGCCCTGGTTAGACGCTCAAGCTTCTGAGGTTGAGGTTGAGGTTGAGGTTGACTCTAATGCAGGTACGAGTAAGAAAGTGCTTGCTGACAGAGTCGTGCAGCACTCGCGCTTATTCTCGCCAACTAGTTTGAGCTAGCTGTAGGTACGTATACATCAAGGAGTGATGAATCCCCGAAAACAGCTCCATTGTGAACTGAAGGCTAGAATAAGGTTAACATCGGTTGATTTTGAACTTCAACGAAGTACTAGTACATACCAGAATGTCCCCGGGAGCTTGGATGCGTAATGGAAAGCTAATGCCATCGCCATTGCCAACCTTGCCCTTGCTCGGAATTATTCCCCGCAGGTTTGACGCGTTTCTCCGCACGTTCGACGTAGGGCCCCTGCAAGATGATGACTAGGTAGTTGAGCATGCCTCCCCTTATCTTGCTGCCTCATATGGGATTGGGTGAAGGGTGATACGGAATACCCACTAGAAGCTGCGGTTGTTTTTGCAAACTGGAATGATTCAGAGTATCACTTCGCTTTCTGATTCACATTTCTTCCGCGAACCCAGTAGCCAAAATGTCACTAAGCAACAAGAACGAGCGAGACGGCGATCAATTCGACGAGGCTTCTTCTGACCGACTATCAGACGTTGACATGGCCAGCGAATCTTTGTTGCCGCACATGTTCCAAGGACACAAGAAAGGACGTCAACCATGGCAAAAGCAAAAACGCTTTTGCATGCCGTTCTTGTGGCTTCTTGCTGGCGCGGCCTTAGGTGCGCTAGTGCCATGGCTCATTGGACTGCATCAGTCTCGAAGAGGTCAAGATCATGGATTTCATTTCGTGCCGCAGACCGATCCGATTGGGTTCTTCCCGCCCATTTCCCACAAGATTCAGTATTTCGAGAAGACATCGGAATACATTTCCAATCACTCGTCGCCGGAATCACTCCAAAAGGTCAAGAAGCTATGGGAGAAACTTATACCACGTCAGTATTGGTGCCTGCCGCTATGTTCAGTTAACGTTCCATGGATTTGTCCCAAAGTTGACATCAGGTCGCACAAAAACAGCCGGAGAAGGATTCCTCTACATCTCAGATGAAGAAGCGACCAAATATGACTTTCCTACGCTCATCAATTACAAGGTGCCACCTGAGCACGGTGTGCCTGGAAAGCCACTGCGCGGGAAAGCCGTAGGAACTACCGTGGCGCATTCTTTGCATTGCCTAGTAAGAATATTTTCCAAGTTACCGCCTTCATCGGGTCATATGATTCGATGTTTGAGGAAGAATTCACCTTTACTAATGCCCATAGTATCTTATCATGGCTGAGTACGACCGCCTCTATCAGGGCCTTTCGCCCGGTGACGACTTCACACACGTGGACCATTGCATCGACTGGATTCGACAGTCTCTCATGTGTGCTGGCGACGTGGCACTCTCTGGGAACATGGGACCGGTGACCGGCCATTGGTACCAGTTCCCCCATGTCTGTAAGAATTGGGACGAGGTATACGACTTCATGGACCGCCGTCATGTCGATAACAGACATAAGCTAAATCATGCCGTACCCGAGCATCGGCCTGTGAGTGAAGCATGACAGGCAGTACTTCTCAGGGGACTTGTAGATAGTGGCGAGGAGAGTCTCTACTGACTAATTGGCAAGACTTTGCCTCACCTCTAGGCGTGTTTGATTGATTAGAAGATGTCAAAACGTTACATACATCTGCCTCATGTCTACTTTACAAATGCATTGTGAACGATGAACCCAAAAGCCTAAGGTAGAGAAGAAACACATGTATCAGTCGTCGCCTACTGCTTAGCTACCGTAACCACCGATCCCATGTCCATGTGTACCATGACCCTGCGTTACAAAGCGCGGACGCGATTTCACAGCATGCGTCTTCATCCATTCACTAACAGCATTCTATTTGAGAAGACTTCAGTATTAGCGCGCTCACATCTTGGTTGAAATCCGACGACTGGGAGTCCCGTACCATGTCTCTGCACTGATGTGCAGCTCCGTAACCATTGATCTTCGGTGGTTCATCCATTACCTCTGGTGCGCGCCCTTCGAGCGTCACGTCACCTGCGCACAGGATAGCTTGTTGCAGGTAGTCAAAACAGTGCTGCAAGTGATCCAAATAATGACCTTTAGGGTCTGTCTTGCTTTTTGTAAGAGAAGCAGATGGGGAAGGATCCAGAAACTCGTTTCGCTGCCTGAAGACGTCCCAGAATCCCTGTCTGATCATCCCCTGCGTAACCTCATGAGCGTTCTCATCATCGCGACTACAATAGGTGTGATGACGGTGTCGAATACGTTTATCAGGACACAACTTACCAAGCAGTGCAGCTGATGCGTCCAACTTACACCATAAAGCTCAGTGGCCGGATTGGTGGTTGGTAGTCCGTCCCCAATATGGATGGTTTGCGCCTCGCTCTTATTGAGCTCAACGAGGCTGTGGCCCATTGACAGTGCATGCCAAGCTTCATTGCTTTCTGGACTGGGCTCGGCTTTAAACGCCGGCATCTCTGTGAATCTGACGAGCTTCAAAGGAACTGCAATGACGTATTAACATCTGCTCCATAATACCTACATAGGGTTTCTTACAATTTTCTGTGATTCCTTGATGTTTCGCCTGATGGGTAGATGTGCACCACCGTTGGAGAGGTTCCATGCTAACTGTCACCGCGCCTCCCCACCAAGTTAAAGTGCTGAGCCCTACAAGGCTGCTGCACAGTAACGCGAGTGCATACACTCTCCAGGCCCTACTAGGTCTTCCTAACTGCGATGGTGACAACCGCGTCTGCCGCTGTGCGCAACCCATTTTTTGATACGATCTGGAAATACTGTGAAGGACGCTTGTGGGTAAAGCTTCGGCAGCAGGAGAGGGCTCCAGGAAATGCGGCGAATCAGTTGTTCGAGCTGCGGGATATCAGCAGTACCCGATTTTCATGGGTTTAGACCTATCGTGGCGAAAGCCCTTGAGTTCCTCTGATCGAAGTGAGAGCACGTGTGCGCCTGCACGAAGGATGAGGGTGCTAACTAGTGCGTTTCTTACGCCGTCTAAACTCTACCCCAACATGCAACATGCCGCCTCTACTGCATATTACAGTCAACCGAAGTTTGACTAACGAAACCTTGCACTATGATACTAACTTCATTTGTCGATTCCGGATTATATCCAATGACTAAAGTCGGATAACACCCGCGAGATGTTGCCGGCTTGAGTTCTCTGTGGAAACAGTACCCAGTCTCGGAGATAGTACATTGGCAACATTTGAACCTTGCTGATCTATCCACATGCAATCCATCGATCACGATACTTTCCACATATCTTCCGAAGTCTCTTTGTGAATAAATCTGTTGAAACTCGAAACAGGCGTTCTCATTGCATTGCCACCATTCCTCAACTCCACCGGGCAGAGCGATTGAATCGCATTCAATTCCTGCTGGGTGCACAAGGATGACCTCATTGCGCCGGAGTAAAAGGAGGATATTCCAATGAACCAGCATATAAGCGTACTTAAATGATGAGTTCCCTCGCCTTGCGGCCACATCCAATATCTACATTGCACCGTCATCTGAGAAATCGAGATATCTCATTCAAGCCAATACTTTTAGCCCTCCGCCCGAACCTCAACATCAAAATGCTTGCTCGTGGTGTACTGGCATCTCTTGCCTTCCTGGGCTTCACCTTGGCCAGTCCTACGCCCAACAGTAACTAATTTCTTCCCTTTCGTTCACGGCTATGTGGGTGTTCTGACAATACTCAACAGCAGCAGATGGCGTTACTTGGTCTGTCAGTGGCCCTAAGGAAGCTGTGAAAGCTCTTGGAGATCCTGGAGAGGCCTTGCAGGCTCTCGGAAAGGCTATGCAGGCAAAGCCTGGAACCACGGCTGATCAGCCTGCTGTTCGGGTTCGCGAGGAGGCTGAGGAGCCTGTAACTGAGGCTGATCAGCCCGCTATTGAGGTTCGCGAGACGGCTGATGATCTCTTGATGTACTACAACGCTTGATAGTACTCCATGAATTACTCTAGAAACTCGAGATTGGGATGGCACTCGAAGATTGATGAAAGGAAGGAAAACATTCCGGTCATTCTGTTGTTCCAAGAGCTCAATTAGTTGCGAGATCAATGGTCAGTGAACTGCAAAGAACGTGAATGACACCATGAGTTACTGACGAACTACTGTTGTGATTCTTTGCGTCTGTTTCCTTCCTGTGATACTGCGTGAAAGGGCAACGTCGTACAACAATCTGTAGTTCTTCAACGCCAAGCATTGGTCATGCCCATGCGGTCTGAGTTGTTACGAAATCCTCGTCATATCCAGTCCTGCTACAGGCTCCAATGACGATTACACGCAACTGGACTTAGAACCAATCGGGTCTGGAACATATTCTCAGTACAAAACTATCGCTGTTCACTTACTGTTGGTATTATTAGCATAGATCACCTTGTTCATCTAGCTCTGCGCCTACGAAGTCAAGTTCAGCGTCCATGTCTGTTCTACAGACGGCGAGTTAATCCTTGGCATGGGGGAACTTTAGCCCCAAGCTCACAAACATGAACCATGTTCTTCAATAAAAGTCAGTTTTCATCTGGTATTGCCAATAGCTTGGTAAAGGTACATGGGGTTCTTCACGACAAACCCAGCGGAGCTCCGCTGCCATTTCTTTGAGCAGCACCTCTTTACACATAAGTTACCCCTCTTTCGCACCCCGCCTTCTACGACCCCTGGAATGCCTCAACACCGACACTACTAACTTTTGATCTACGCGATGTGCATAAAGTTTGACTCGACTACTATGTAAATTCCGCAATTTAACAAAATAAAGTTCCCGATAGGAACATGCCGCCCCATCACATCTTCTAGGGCCGCCTAGCCGCCTGGGCCGGCGAATTACTGCGCAACCATAACTTTCTACGGTGAAATTTAGGGCCGCTAAGCCAGACGTAGCAAACATCTAGTTCAGCATTGGCAAATATGTAGGCATTTATCATCACAGTAAGCGGGGCAAATGCGAGTCTCGCAGCTGAACTGACTCTAGTAAGCTTGCCTGGGAACCAGGATGCATGACCCGAAGATTCTAGTCTCCATGAGTAGGTTTCACCCTCCTTGTCTTATTGCTGGATGCTGATTATGTGTTTGGCTTCCAATGACTGATTGACTAACGGCCACCCGGAATGTCTCTGCTGGACATACACTTGCTGAAAGCCCCCCTGCGCTTCCGTACCGTCTTGATTAGTCCGAAATATAGGCGTTTCCCTTGTCAATCTACGGTGTCAAGCAACAACGAGACCAGCAACAAGATGATGTTTCCTTTGCCAGCCTTGAAAATGTTCAACAGCAGCCACAGAAAGAATGAAAACAATGACAACGGACACGGCCTCCCGTTCTCTCCCATTGACGAAGAACAAGCGGCATCGTCATATTCGACAACGAGCTCGTTGTTAGCGGAGCACGCCACCGAAAAGTTGAAACTAACGAATCGGCGTCACAGATGGCAGCAGTGGAACTTGTTTCGATGGCTTGATTTTGGCACAAAAGACGTGGTTTACATCGGTTTAATCGCAGCCGTCGTCATACTCTTCGCCTCAGCAGAAGATCGCTATATCAGTAGTCGTTGCGGCGGTCTCACCTACAGTTCGTGTCTCCCCGCGCGTCAGCAAGTGGTCCATAAAGCTGACCTGCGTGTAACATCATTTAAGCCCCCGCGAAAGAGGCTGTGGTATTGGAAAAAGCCAAGTTTCACGCAGGGCTGAACGACACGACCCGGTTCAGAGGTGACCCAAGGCCCGAACTCGAAGACGCCTGGGATGAATTGCTGAGCGGTAAGAACACTCATTGTTCAGCTGAAATAGCGAAGGACATCAGTGCTGATTTGACCTCGGGCAGCGATAAACATTCGCGTCGACGATGACGAACTTACCAAGATGGGTAGGGATGCAAGTACAGCCGTGAAGATCAATGACGGCGAGGGAGGCTACGCCGGCATGCTCGACATTTTCCATCACCTGCACTGCTTGGTAAGAACATTCCGTCTTTCAAATCTTCATTCATTTTAAATGGCTGACCCTGAAATGCCCTCGCAGAGAATGATTCGGATCGGCTACACGCTGGACCTCTACCCGGCGTACCAGCCCATGCTGTCATCGCAGATGGGCGAGCTAGTTCCCATGCACATTGACCACTGCATCGATGAGCTACGCCAGGCTGTCATGTGTCGCGCCGACGTGACGGTCCTCACCTCGGACTGGATTGATTGGCACCCAAAGCCGTGGCTAAATTTCAATGTCGAGCACGAGTGTGTCAACTGGGACAACGTTTTCCAGTGGTCAAAGGAGCACTGGTATGACATCAAAAAGGCAAACTTAGTTCATCCCCATTTTGGTAGGTTCTCGAACCCTATGGCTCCCACATGTTCCTCAAAGTCAATTTAAAACTTGACGTTTGCTGACGTTCGCAATGCCATAGGTCCTGTTGACTGGTCTACAAGTCCCGGCCCGCACCACTAAACCGGAGGAAAGCTGTTTGCGTGAGACGGAGTCCTCAGATATCGCAGTATTCTTCTTGTAGATCACAAGACTAGTTTACCTTGAGTATTCATAGCAATGCACTGTGAGAGATTCAACTTGACTATTCCAAAATAATGTCCCCAGCCAATTAGAATGCTGTGCCACCTTTTACTTCGAGCCGAATGCCAGGCTGGGGAATGCGGTAACCCATTAGACAGGCGGCCCATGTTATCATGGGATCCGAAAGAGTTGAGGAGCATGCCTACAAGCTTATTCCGAGGCCTCGGTGCTTCCTTGCGGCAGGTGCAAGCAGAAGAGTTGCAAACATACCTAGTAATGAGCTCGCATCAGTTGTATCACTAAACACTGATGTTTACGCGTTCTTTGTTTCTTCTCACCGTTCCACTAGAGGGGACATCCCATTCACTGCGGAGGTCGGGATATACTTTAGCTCTACACGGTCCGATGTCCGATCGGACGTTTTTTCCTTCACTCGACCCCAGCATCCATGTACGTAGTACTAGACCCGAATACCCGGACGGCTCGTTCCATCGCTTGCTAAGACCGAGACCGAAGAGCCCAATGGGACGTCATTTTTGCTATAATACAGACTCGACACTAATGCAGGTTGGTTGATAGTTCAAAGTATGACCGGCACGACGATTACACTTCCGTAACGGCAACTTCCATTCAGATCTTCTACCAACAGAAGCGAATCATCCACAGTTTACAAAGGCAAGGTGCAAACATGCGACTCAAACAATGGTTCGAGAGAAGGCAAGAAACCCCTCGCACCGGCTATCAGCCTTGATGCACTCCTCGACAACTGAGTTATTGGGAAGTTGTATCTGTACTTCAACTAGCTTGATCAGATGGTTTGTCAGCACATCTACTTCTTTCCAGTTCTTTTCCCCTTGTGATATGTATCAACCCTGCCGTGACCCATCCCCGCGAGTCCTTTCACCCAAAACAACCTACAGAAGCTCTGCTCATCTCCGTTTTACTAAACACCTGTACACCTGTTGCCTTCGCCTAACCCTTCTCTACTACGATGAGTCAGATAGCTAAGATGGCAGGCGTCGTGAGAGACATACAAGCCGCGACCACAGGGAAGACACGATATGATAGGGTCCCCTCGCAGCAAATGCCGCTTTATGATGATCCTCATCCGTCAGCTGAAGATTCGCGACTCGAAAACAACGAATGCGCAGAGAAAGATAATGATGGCGATGATAGAGATTATGATAGCCGGCTTCGGCGAAAGAGAAGATGGCCTGGCCCTCTGAGACTTGTGGGCATCATGACGGTTGCCATTCTCGCCGCTATCGGAGTGGCAGACCTCTTCGGCCGCGCTTCCCATGCGGTCCAGCAGCAACGGACAGCCAACGACCCAGTCCAGACCGTACACGACTGCTTCCGCTCCTGTGGCTACACGGCTGCAGATGCCATTGAGCGCGGTTGTCTGTTTGAGGAGTTTGATATGCGGTGGGAGCACCCCTCATGTATCGACCACGAGCTCGCCGCTGAGTACCGCCGTATGGGACCCGAGCCGGACGGGTCGTGGACATACATGGTCGACGATGAAACTGCCACCGATGGTGTCCCCATCAACGAGCTTCGCAGACGTCCCGTAAACGCGACGGAACTCAGCATGCTTGTCTGGCCCGGGAAGGTCGTCTACGCCAATATGCGCCACCACTTGACGCACTGCATCTTCCGTTGGCGCAAACAGTTCCGCGCGCCCTTCAAGGGCACAAGATGGCCGAGCCAGCCTGGGTGGGAGGAGAACCACATCAAGCATTGCATGGATGTGATCCTCAATAAGAGGGATGTGCCGCTGGAGAAGTTTATAACTAGGGTTGTTTTTGAGTCGCCATAGGCTATGCATATTTTCGTGATGAGGCTAGTTTCTTGGAGTTCCAATCGGGTCTAGTCACAAAAAAGGCCATCACTCTTCATTATACTGCTTCAATCATTGCTACTGATGCTGTTTGATATTACGGTTCATTGAGTTTATAGTTACGACGCAGCCCCCCCGCAAAAAGACTACAGTAAAATTCACCCTATACGCGGGCATAATTCTAGAAACACTATATAGGTACTTTAACCTATACCCTCTACTAATTAAGGAAAATAGTATAGAAACCCTATACGTTCCTGCTAGCAGGCAAACCCTCGCACAAAGTCGAACGCGCGCCCTGGCCGAATAGACCGGCGGAACAGCAACGGCGCCGCACGTAGCGGGGCCGATCACATCAGGGCCGAAGGGGTCACTGAGGCTCTCATATTACGGTTCATAAACACCTTTGATATCCCAAGAGGCTGTGCCGTCCGTGAACTAGAAGTTTGACTTTACATATCCCTAGGTAGCGTAGCACCGTCAGGAAGACCTTTGTTCTCAAATTGACCGTCGTGATCCTGCCCAGGGTTTGCCTCCTCATAATGAATGAACTTGACAAAGCGATAATACAATGCTCCAAGAACACCGCCCATGGCAGGTCCAACCCAATAGATCCAGTGATAGCCTGGGAAGCTTCTGCCGGCTACAGCCGAGCCAAGACTACGAGCTGGGTTGATAGAAGCCCCAGTATAATAGCCACCTATCCAATGTGTTAGCAAGATGTGCTTCAATTAGAAATAAGGCCCTCAACGGCGATGCACTCACCGCATATCATGATTCCAAAAACTGCTATTCCGATTGCAATCGGAGCCAGATATGTCGCCTTCTGCTTTTCTGCGGCCAACATGAGTACCACAAACATCAGTTGAGATGCTAGAAACATCTCAATGAAGACGCCTTGTGATATCGACACGTTTGTGGCAAGGATAGTGTTCGTTTCGCCCACATCCCAGGGAAACATGCACTGCACCAGCCCACCAGCTGCCAGAGCGGCTAGAACCTGTGCGGGGAACAAAAAGATCGCTCGGTCCCAAGGAAGTTGACCAGCAGCCACAAGTCCAAGTGTGATCTGTGGGCATCTTCAATTAGCTCGTTATTTTATATGCAACAAGGTTCGATGAATGTCTTACCGCAGGGTTGAAGAGGCCGCCACTGATGCGGTAGAATGCCCAGATATTCGCAAGCAGTGGAAACGCATATGCTAGAGCGGTTGAAGTGAGAGTCGTGTTAAGCATTCCACCTTCTGGCGCTTCTCCGGGTGCTTGATGCCTTGCCATCAGGTGGCCAGCGTAGCTAGTCCAAAGCCAAAGAAAGGTGCCGACGAATTCACCGCTGGCTGCGACCAGGTGCGCCTCCAAGTTCGAAAGTTCGCCGTGATGGGTTGCCATGATCTGGTCGCCAATTTTCACACTGCCGCGCGAGTTGTGCGAGCGTCTTGATTCTCTTGAGGTCCGGCCTGAGAGGGGCCCTCCAGTTTCTAGATCGTTTTGCGTCATTGCTTCTGAAATGGCGCTGCTTCGGCGAGGATGATGGTTGATGTGTTTGTTACTTGGTCTTCACATTTGAGGGGACGAGTTTGCTCTTTTATCCATTGAATTCGAATAACGTTCGTCATCATGACTATCGGGCAGTTTGGTGGATGGCCCACAACTCCAGAGGGGGAAGTGTGATGTAAATCAGAAATGGGTCATCGACTGCGTCGAACGGGATGTGCCATTACAAAGACCTTCTCGATTGTTTGCCTCTGAAGATAGAAGAATGGCTTGCAGATCAAGTCAGTGTTGAGGCTCACCGATGAGCCACATTATTTTGGTGAGTGACGCAAGGATATCCGTCCAGTCGGAGCGTTTTCATCAATTGGAAAATCTTGACATTGCGATAGAGGTACAGTGAACTGTGGGCCTTTGACAGGGGCTTGCCTGGGCACAAGCGCTGATCGAGATCCGGTTGTGGAGCAGTCTGGTCGTGTCAGGAGAAAATGCTACGAGAAAGACAGAACCTCCCGAGGGGAAAGGGGTCTCCAGTTGCTGAATGATAGAGAGGGTCAAACAGCACCCAAATTGGAGATACCTCATAGTGGAGGACATGGGGTCTGACGCCCGTTGGCCACGGCTGACATGTGGCATCACTTGCGTCATGTCTCGCAAAACAAGCGATCCATGCATGTCTTGCTCGGGTCTACCCGTTTGCTACCTGCCTGCCTTGTGGTTCTCGGGCGAAACAAACAAAACATTCTGCTTCAAAGTCACTCGGTCGCCGCCGCCACTTCGGAGATTGTGGTCCGTTCCGCTGGCTGTGGCCCACTGTCGGGGCAAAACCTCCGTCCGGACTGAATGAAGATGGCGGCTGCTGTACCCGTGAGTGTAAAGGCTACACTTCCGGTCTCTTCTGAACCTTGTTCACATGAATCTTCAACGGTAACAAACTGTTGTTATATTGAATGTTATCAATCCAATTTGATGATCGGTCATCGACTCGGCCACAGAGACTTTGAGTTTCGCTCTCAATTGGATGAACTATCACAGAGTTCAGACGCACCCTTGAAAATAGGTTACTACGGGATGGGCTTCTTGAGTCGTTGGTTCCAACCTCCATTGTAACCATCTCTTGCTTTTCTTGCTTTTCAGTGGCCGGTTCAATAGTCTTTACCATCCAGGCTGTCACTTACTTGCGGTAGGTCTTGAATGACCATCCCTGCCCCTGGTACCTAGTACCTTGAAGGCAATGCAGCCATTCATACCCTTGTGCCCCACCTAGGGCATCCGCCCCATAACCTCACTTCCGAAGTCCCTCATCAACAACATCAACAGGCAAGATGGCCGAGCGGTCTAAGGCGCTAGCTTCAGGTGCTAGTCAAGTAATTGGCGTGGGTTCGAATCCCACTCTTGTCATCATCATAGAGCTCGCGAGGGCTTCATTTTTGGCGTTTTTGGTGTTTTGTTGCGGCGACTCGTCGTCTCATAGCACTTGGTAAGAGTTGCCACAAGCGGTTGCGTGAAAATTTGCACTGCAACCACGAGAAACACAACACGGCAAATATTAGGGCTTGAAAATGTTTCTGAAACAAAATTGGGTATAAAAAGCGTGTTTGACTATGACAAACTTGCTGCTCCTCATTCGGCGGCCAGAATGGTGCGCTACAACGCAGCAGTGACAGTTTCACGCTCAAGCTTCTCCTTCTCCCTCTTGGCATTCGCAATCTTGATACTTAGCTTAACAGGATTCGTGCCGGGTGTCTCAAAGATGTTGTCAATCTCCTCAAGGTTGAGCTTGCTCGTCTCCGGGAAGAGGTAGTAACTGACAATGACCTGCAGGAAGTTGTACACAATGTACACGGCCCAGATCTTGTATCCAATCTTTCCGACGCCAATTCCGATGCCGTAGCTGTGGATAACAGCAGCGATGGCCTGGAACATGGCGAAGAGACCCATGCCCTTGGCACGGAGCGGCAGAGAGAGCAGCTCGACCGGGTACAGGTTGTGCATCGTGGCGATGAATGAGGCGCTGCAAATCTGGAAACAGTAGATCCAAACGACAGTCAGGATAGCCGTAGACTTCTGGCCGCCGGTCACGTCGAACTGCCAGCTCGTAATCGTGACGGCGATCTGGGCAATGATGATGCTAATCAAGCCGGCGAAAATGAGCGTACGACGCCGGAAGAAGTCAATGATCCAGGCTCCGAAGAGTGTGAAAACAAAGTAGATGGCAGTCAACCCCAGATTGATGCCCAGTTGGTCAAGCTGATCGTTGATGCCGACCGTCTTCAGCGCAGGCGAGAGGTACAGGCCGATGATGCCACCGCCATTCCACTGCTGGAAGACGGCGTATACGGCAAGCACCAGAGTACGGTACCATACGCTGCGCGTGAAGAAGACGCGGAAGTCCCAAGTCGCCCGGAAACCGGCTTTGGAAGTCTCGATAGACTCTTCGATCTGGTTAACCAGGATATCGACGATTTCATGGTTGATGTCGTTATGCGTGGTCATGTACTTCGCAATCATCTCACGGGCCTTCTCTTTCTTGCCCTTCATGATTAGATAACGCGGGGACTCTGGACAGACGGTGTAGAGGCCGATGCAGACAATCAGGGGAAAGACGGCCTGCAGGAAGAAGGCGACACGCCACTGCCAGTCGGTGCCCTCCCAGGAAGTGAGACCCATCATGATGCCGATGATGCCAAGAGAACCGACTTGGAAGAAGGCACCGAACACACCGACAATGCGACCACGAAGATGGACGGGCGCGACCTCGGCGACGTATTGGGGAGCTGTGCACAGCGCAGTACCGAAGCCGAGGACGAGACGGCCGACCATGAGGCAGGCGAGGTTGGGGGCCATGGCTTGCATGATAGCAGCAATTAGAACGAGAGCGTTGCCGACGAAGTTGACGCCACGACGTCCAATGATATCGGCAGTAGCAAGAAACGGGGCACCGACAAAACTGCCAATTTGCATGAGGGCGTTGATGGTGGAGATGATGGGACCGGCGTCGGGAAATCCGTAGTAATCGTGCCATCGAGGGTTGGAGTTGATACTGCTGATCACACCCCAGTCGATACCGTAGCTGTTCAGGTCCGATAGTCAGCTTTATCTCTCATCATCATGTCGGTGTCTGTGTTTGATTGTTCCTTACCCAGCCTGGTTCGCGCCCATGATGAGCACATACATCAGGATGCGCAGGCCAGTCTTTGATCGCAGACTCAGAGCTTCGGCAGACTTGCGCATCACATCCTCCTCTGAAATTCGAGTAGCGGTGACATCTTCGACGGCAACCCCAATCTTGTTGGCTTCGGCAACATCATCGTGGTAGACCACGCTATGGTCCACTTCGTCTCGCGGCGCCATCTTCGGTAAGGCAAGTCAATGAGAGGAAGTATCTTGACGCGGGGCCGTAGCCTTCACAATCCAGGTCCGGGCTGACTTTGGTATGTTGAGTGGCACCGATGAGTAAGAAGCCCGCCTGTCTGGGTTAAGGGATCAGGTTGCAGTGGCGCCCGGCGGATATATAGACTCTCAGAGCCTGCAGTTTAGCTCTGGCAAATAGGGTGGCATTCTCGTTTCTGCATGTTTTTTCTGCGTGTCTACGGAATGGCCTTCCGATGGGTGAGTCTCGAACCACGTCGAGGGATGCTCTCCCCAGACTTTTCATTGTCGACATGGTTCACATGAGAAGCTCCCTGCATACCACTACAATGCCGTTCTCGTCCATCCGCCTCCAGATTCTCCCCAAAGATCCACTCTGGACCGAACCGGCAGCGGCTTTGGTTACACATGATTGGTCCGGCGGCTGTAGGCGACGCATCTCAATCAGACCAGTACCACACCATTCCGGGATGAGGGTGTTCGGGCTGCTTTGACCCGTGATGATTGGCTCCGAGGCGACGGGCGGCCGGTTACCCCACACTCTCCGAGCCAATTTTCCTCAAATGATACGACTTCGAGCTAGGACCCTGGCATGTTCGTGGGTTGTCTGGGGTTAAAATCGTTCATGACCGCTCCAACGCCCATCGACTATGGATGCGGACATCAGACGCTTTGTCTGATCATCAAATCACCAGCTTGACAAACTTTTGTCTCGCATTTTGAGGGATCTTTTCCTGGACAAGCCAAGAGCCCAGGCGACCCTAGACCCCTTGCGAACTCATCAGATCCAGAGACCGGCATAACGGCACGACGTTCCCAGCCAACCACCCAATAATCATGTCCCGTCCAGATGGCTCTTCGACATTCGGCTCCGGCCAGAGCCAACATCAACCCCAACCCCTGCTCCTTCACTACGCGTCCCCCGCATCTGAATGGTCTGAGGCCCTACCAATCGGCAACGGGCGGCTAGGCGCGATGGTCCATGGGCGAACTCAGACCGAGCTTCTCCAACTGAACGAAGACTCGGTCTGGTACGGCGGTCCGCAGGACAGGACCCCAAAAGACGCCCTCCGCCACCTGCCGAAGCTCCGACAACTCATCCGAGATGAAAAGCACGCCGAGGCCGAGTCGCTGGTGCGCGAGGCGTTCTTTGCGACGCCTGCGAGCATGCGCCATTATGAACCTCTCGGCACTTGCACCATCGAGTTCGGCCACGCCGTCGAGGATGTGACTGATTATCGCCGATATCTGTGTCTCAAAACAGCCCAGACGACCGTCGAATATCGATGCCGAGGGGTTTCGTACCGTCGAGATGCCATTGCAAGTTTCCCGGACAATGTACTGGCGTTCAGAGTGGTCGCGTCCGAGGCTACTCGTTTTGTCATACGACTGAACCGTCTTAGCGAGATTGAGTATGAGACGAACGAGTTCCTTGACAGCATTGACGCGACGGATGGACGTATTGTTCTCAAGGCGACTCCTGGTGGTCATAATAGCAACCGCTTGGCGATAGCGTTGGGTGTGTCTTGCGACGATGCAAAGGGTTCCGTGGAGGCCATTGGCAATGCACTGATAGTCAATTCGACTTCATGCACCATTGTTATTGGTGCTCAAACAACTTTTCGAACTGAGGACCCCGAGACCGCCGCTGTGGACGATGTACTCAAAGCGTTGAGCCACCAATGGAGTGACTTAGTTGAACGTCACCAACAGGACTATGCCGGCCTCTTCAATCGGACAAGTTTGCGGATGTCGCCCGACGCATGTCATCTTCCCACCGATGAACGAATCAACAACAGTCGAGACCCGGGACTAGTTGCGTTATACCACAACTATGGAAGGTATCTACTTATATCATGCAGCCGAAACTTCAAGAAGGCTTTACCAGCAACCTTGCAGGGTATCTGGAACCCATCTTTTGCACCGCCATGGGGCTCGAAATACACCATCAACATCAACCTACAGATGAACTATTGGCCAGCGGGGCCATGTAGTCTCATCGAATGCGCCATTCCCGTTCTCGGGCTTCTAGAAAAAATGGCCGAGAGGGGAAAGAAGACGGCGAGAGTCATGTATGGATGCGAAGGATGGTGTGCTCATCACAACACCGACATATGGGCCGACACAGACCCTCACGATCGGTGGATGCCCTCGACGATCTGGCCTCTAGGTGGTGTTTGGGTATGTATCGACATCTTCGAAATGCTGCAGTACCAGTACGATGAAAACCTTCACAAAAGAGCAGCAGTGGTCTTGGAGGGAGCAATCATGTTTTTGCTCGAATACCTGATACCCTCAGCCTGTGGGCGGTATTTGGTCACCAACCCATCTCTGTCTCCTGAGAACACATTTCTCTCGGTTTCAGGAGAGCCAGGTATCTTATGCGAGGGATCTGTTATAGATATAACCATCATTCACATCGCTTTCGAGAAGTTCCTCTGGAGCACTAATATTCTAGGTGGAGAAAATCCGCTGAGGGCTAAAGTGGAAGAGGCCCTGGAAAGGCTCCCGCCTCTGGTGATCAACTCCGATGGTTTGATTCAAGAGTGGGGATTGAAGGATTATAAAGAGCAGGAGCCAGGCCATCGCCATGTGTCTCATCTGTTCGGACTCTACCCCGGAGAGCGCATCAGCCCCTCCAGGTCGCCAGAGTTGGCTGCAGCGGCAAAGAACGTCCTCGAAAGAAGGGCTGCTCATGGAGGTGGACACACAGGCTGGAGTAGAGCATGGTTATTGAATCTGCATGCTAGGCTCCTAGATGCAGAAGGCTGTGGACAACACATGGATCTTCTACTAAAAGGCTCTACATTGCCTAACATGCTAGACAGCCACCCGCCGTTCCAGATTGATGGCAATTTTGGTGGGTGTGCTGGCATTCTCGAATGCTTGGTTCAGTCGTCCATCATTGATGCCAATACAGTTGAGATCCGGCTTCTGCCCTCGTGTCCAAAGGACTGGGCTCAGGGGCAGCTCACAGGCGTCAGGACGAAAGGTGGCTGGGTCGTTTCGTTTAGTTGGCAAGATGGTGTGATTGAAGAGCCAGTTGTTATCGAAACCACGGTAACTACGGTTTCCGAAGTTCAACTTATTTTTCCAGGAGGCTTGCGGTCTCTCGTAAGAGCAGATCCTTCTACGTCTACACAGAAGGTCTTCGCAGCCAAAGAATAGAGAAAATAGAGAAACACCAAATATTTTCATCATCCATGGAGAGTTACACAATGAGGTTTGAGTGCTGTGTGATATCTATCACACATGATGACCCCCGCCCATCTACGGAATTGCATCTGGCAACCCGGATCTCTCATGGTGCTTCGCCTCAAAGAGAGGCTCCCACACAGTACAAGCCCTTTTAGTCGTCGCACCATTGGCCAGCTCCGGTACAGGCAGGACGATAGTCTTGTCATCCGAACATTCAATTAGTTGGCCATTCAACTTCGAGTCGTCCCGGCATAGATTGTATGCTGATACAACTGTCTCGATTGGGGTGATGCTGTGTTTCTGGTAAGCCTCTTCTCCTCGGGTTTCAAGGATGTCTTACTGCTCTGGCTTCGTTGCGTCGATAGATGCTTGCGGAACGGCACCTGTTATTACAATACCCGGAAGCACGGCATTCATGGCGATGTTCTCTTTCTACCAAATATCAGCTACTAAGATGCTTCAAGCACCCATGGTGAGTTAGGAAAGGGGACCAAACCAGTTTCAGAAGCGGCGCTGCTGTTCGAACAAATTGGTTGATCTTTCAAGATGTAGTTAGAAGGGCGGTTGCTAGCAGAGGAGACCTTGAACCTACCGCGGCTTTGGCTCCGCAGTACTCAGGGAACGTTTGATGCGGATGAACCGACGCGATGGTTGAAGTCGCAATAATCTGTCTCCAGGCACTACATTTCTTCGCATGAAGTGGATGGCAAGCTGAACACCATACAGAAAGCTCTCGTAGCATGCCTTGATAGACTTCAGAGCAGGCTTGGGCGGTATGTCGTCTTTGCCTCTGTGATCGAAAATGTAAATCGAGCCGCGATCTGAATGTCCTGCATTAGCCAGCAAGGCGTCGAGCCTACCCCATCTATCCCAGACTTGGCTGAAGACTTTCGCCTGGGCGTCGTAATCGCAAACATCCAGCTCGTAAAACACAGCGTGGTCGCCAAGCTCGCTAGCGACGGCGCTGCCGGCGTCTTTTTGGAGATCGCAACATGCGACGCGCCATCCTTTGGCAATGAGGTCCGTCGCGAGGGCTTTCCCGATGCCGGACTGTACTACTGTCATCGCAAGAATCTTCAGGGGTTGTATCTACAATCATACTCACAGCTGCACCGGTAACAATGGCGACCTTTCCAGTCACAATGTTGTGATCCATGAAAAGGGTCGAATGATGCCTGTGGATCTTCGAAATCCAAGGAAGACAAGACGAAAAGGGCCGACTTTCAAAAGAGGGAGGAGTAAAAAGAAGATACAAATTCTCACATTTCGCGGCTTCACACCGCATCGATACTACGCTATCGGAGGGCAAACCGACGTGATACGTAATGCGCGGTTATTTCCGACTGCATTTTCCACCAAGTAAATCATAACACTTCAAATTCGGAGCACAACGTAATGGATATCGGCACTTAGGTTGATTTGCTTTTTGCTACGAAAATCACAGATTTCCACCATTCACTGGCAAACATTGGCCAGTAATGAAGCTAGACCAGTCTGACAGCAGAAATATGATTGCGTCCGCAATATCAGTCGCAAACGCCATACGGCCTTTTGCTATGGATGCAATTTGCGCTTTCCCAACGAAGACGTCTGGATCATCCTGCGGAGCGCCAGCAACAGTAGCTTCGGCTAAAGGAGTATCAGTTGCACCTAGAGATCGTCAATACCTCTCATGCGAACTCCCTGTAGATTGAGCACTAAGCTGCTTACCAGGAGCAACCATATTCACACGCATCTTGGGAAAGTCTCGTGCCCATGCGCGCGTTAGGCCGAGAACAGCATGCTTTGAGGCAGTATACGCCGCCAGCCCAGATACCCCACGAAGAGAAGCACCGCTTCCGACGTTGACTATAGAGCCTTGGCCTACGCTGCGAACTGACCCCGGAATGGTGCCTGGCGCTTCAATGTTTTCTTGTGTCATCATTCTTTGCATCGCTTCAGTTGCCATGTTCCAAGTTCCGGTGACGTTGACGTCCATGGTTCGCTGATACATCGCGTCGGTTCCAATTTTGCCCTCCCAGCCCGAAACGCCCGCAGAGTTTACCAGCCCATCGAGTCGGCCAGGTATGGAATCCAAGAATGACTTGCAATCCTCTCGATTTGTCACATCACATCCAAGTGTTACATGGCAGTTTTCTTCGCTGTTTAATTCATCTGAATTTTGCGAAGAGATATCGGCGACATAGACGGTCGCTCCAAGTGCGAGCAGTGTCTTGGCAACCGCCAGCCCAATGCCGGAACAACCTCCCTTCAAGACCATCTTAGCAAGACTTCTAGGAGTTTAGAATAGGAGACGAACCGTGATAGCGATCTGACGTCCGCCAAAAGAGAAACCGCCTTCCATGGTGTGTTGATGGTGATCTTGGCACCTCTTGCAGTCCTGTGAGATGAACTTTGGTGTCAAGGCATGATATCTACATCATGAGACGATCGGCAAAGGTCATTCCTGTCACCTGCGATTGCAGATCCTATCTTGAATACAGGGTTCGGAGGTATACAATCCGACGGAGGGTTTGGGGAACATCTCGGGCATGAGGATGTCGGACTAAACCGCCCAAGCCCCACCCAGCAACCCCGCTGGTTGTGACGCACTCACGCGCGCAACTCCGACGGCTATCGGCCCATTATCCGTGGATTGCTAGTCAGGGTGACTTATATAGAAATTGAGAAACAGCGTGTGACAGAATATGCATTCGTCCTATACGTATTCAGCAGTCTCTCTTATCTTGTTGACGGGCATCAACGTTTTCTCAAACTCCTCTACACCGTCTGTTCACTGTTTAACATTATGCCTCCTAAAAGAGCTTTAGTCACATACGCTGTGGATGTTGACGCATGTGCGAACTGGTATGCATTTTGCAACTTCAGAGATCACAGTATTCGGCTAACTGGAGATGACTACATAGGATCAATACCAGGGACGGAACTAAAATCGGCGCAACCGATGTATCCAGGGGTATTTATGGGGCAAATGTCGGTACCGACCGCATGCTCAAGCTGTTTGCCGACAACAACATCAAGGCTTCCTGGTACATGCCCAGTCACACCATCCTGTCATTCCCTGATCAGATGGCGAAAGTCAGAGATGCTGGACATGAAATGTATGGCCTTCTTTGCAAGCTCGCTCTTTGAGTCCCAGCAATAGTCTGACACGCTAGATCCAGTGGCTTGCATGGCTACACGCACGAGTTCGTGCGGTTTCTGACCGAAGAGCAAGAGAGAAAGGTCATGGCCAAGTCCATCGAGGTCTACCAGAAGTTCACCGGCAAGTATCCCAAGGGATGGGTGGCCCCTGCTTGGGAGGTCAGTCCCAAGACCATGTCCATCTTGGAGGACTTTGGCATCGAGTATGACCATTCCATGTTGCATCATGACTGCCAGCCATACTATGTCGCGGACGTTCCCGATGAGTCGCTGGTGCACACCGACTACTCCAAAGATCCGGATACTTGGATGGTGCCTATGAAAGAGCACAAGCCCACCAAGGTGGTTGAGATCCCTGGTTCATGGAATGTGGACGACTGGCGTACGTCTCGTCCTCTTTCGCTCTTCCGAATCCCTGCTAACATCCGCTCATAGCGCCAATGAACTACACCAGACGTCCTGGGACACATGGATTTGTCAACCCACGCGACATCGAGGTTCAGTGGAAGGATCAATTTGACTTCTTCTACAGAGAGTATGACACCTTTGTGTTCTGTGTCAGCTGTCACCCGCAGGTTAGCGGAAAGTCGAACGTCATGTTGATGCACGAGCGATTCATTGAGTATTTGAAGACGAAGGAAGGCGTTGAGTTCGTTACCATGGCCCAAGTTTGCGACGAGTTCAAGGCAGGAACGTTGCCAGGGGTAACCATTCAAGCCGGTGTTAGTTCTAGTGACTAGAGGCATCTTTCTCAATCGGAGATCTCAAATTCCTTCAGCAACTCGATGTAAATCTTTGCCACGATGAAACCTTGTCAGCGGTCGTTCAATGTCGTGGACTTCAACAGCCCATCCAGTTCAGGCATTCAAGCCAGCACAGGCTAACTGCCCCCCCACACCTTAGGCGACTGGAACTACGATCCTGCAGAAAGACATGGCAGATATGAAGCTTGGGTTCTTAGTTACGACGCAGCCCCACCCGCAAAAAGACTTTGGCAAAATTCACCCTGTTCGCGGGCGCAATTCTGGAAACACTACATGGGCTTTTTGGGACCGCATTGCTCCGCTATTAAGTACTGCGATTTTGGTTGGTACTTGAAGACTCAGTCTCGCCATTGGGGAGCTTGTTCAACCGCTTACGTGAAACTTAAGAGTGGCTATTATACAGAGACAATGATTTGAGATGATAGCGATTGTTTGTAGCCGCCCGACCCGAAGGGTGGCCGACTAGACTACAGCCTGACTGCTCTACTCGCTACAAAATCAAAATCCAATCTCAATCTGCTCCTCAATCTCTGTTGTTCGACCGATTGAAATGACGCCCTTCCTCTCCGTCAGATTGTACACTACGTTGAAAAGTGTGTTAGAGTCGTTGTTTCCAAACTGCTTCCGATTGATGGATGCCGGAAAGTTCTGTTCATCTTTGAACAACTCTAGCAAAGTATCGAAGCCAGCCTCCTTGCCAACTTCGGGGGTAGCAAGTTCTTGCATGCGGGCGGTACGTTTCGGTGAGTCTTCCAGCCAGAGTGGCTCAAACACACCTTCGTGCTCCAGAATCAGGTTGTTCGCATGTACAACACGACCTTGTCCATCAGCCGGCAACTCCTTGTATCCAATGCTCGTGCACTCAAGACCAGTCGGACCAGTGTTGTCTCCCAGCAGAATGTGGCTGCTTCCGGCCAATCCCACGCTTTCGATCTTGTTCAATGCCTCTGTCTTTGACTTGGACTCGAGAATCATACGAAGAGCAAAATGGATCGGCATGCGTTCCGGGTCAACGCCTTTGGCACGGATGCCGTTGAGCAAGCATCCAACACCATGCTCGTTGAAGCCAATCTTCCCAATAATTCCGGCTTCGGTGATCATTTGGAAAGCAGGCAGATCCATGTCCGGTACGCCTCGTGGCTTGACACGCAGAATGATTAGATTGGGCTTCTGCTTGCTCTTCCAGTCCCAGTTCTGTGAGAGAAAGGTCGATCCGCCGGGGGTCTTCCAGCCTAAAGTGGTGCATCCGTCCACTGCGGCATCAACCGCGGCGATCGCCATGGGCCGTCTTGAGTTCTCCTCAAAAAGCCCAAAAGCGATCTCACTTCGTATGTTCAGAGCAACGACATCGAGAATGTCTACTCCGGCACCCTCTGCAATTCCCTCCATTTCTTCGTAGTAGCGGGGAAACTTGGCTTTGAGATGAGGCACGAACTCCAGCGTTCGCTCCCGCACAGTGGACCATTCCAGATCATTGAAAGCTTTGAACAACACACGGTAGAAGTCAATGGACCCAACAACTTGTGCTGCAGCCTGTTGCCCAACTGCCAGGCCAATCTGCGTGTGCATTAAGATTAACCACTTGAAAACCCCCGAAGTAATCAGGGGAAACACTCACCTCGTGATGATTTCCAGTGACGGTAATATCGAGCATTTTGACTGTGCTAATTTGGTATGGGTGTGTTCTAGTTTGTTGGTGATGTGCGCTCCCGGCTCAATGTATGATTTGGTCGCTGCCGGTCTGTCTTCAGATTGCGGGGTCTCCTTGGACGTCTAATACGCTCCTCGAGGTGGCGAACAGGGCGGGTTAACCCGAACCCTTCAATTCTGTGCTACTGATACTCTGGTGTGCACGCCGACTTGATAGCGGCCCGTCTCCAACTGCCCCCGGCTAATCGCATCCTGGGTGGTGACATGAGCGATGTGATGTGAGGAGATACGGGAAGATAGCGCGCGCTCTAATCCGACACAGAAGTGGAGAACCCGAACTTCACCGCAAGCCCGAGACAGTCAAGGAGACACATGTCTGAGCAGTCCATCAACTTTTAATTATTGAAGTCATTCCAGGAAACCCATTCGGGGAAGCGTTCACCAAAACGATTTCGAGTAACAGCCACCAATTTTTGTCCACCGAGCCTTTGCCATGTTTGTCTTGACGAAGCTTCGGGAAATCGTTTGGGGTAAGCCTGCAGCGACCAGCACTGAACGGCGACTTATCGTCAAGCTTGACACCGTCATCTTGTCCTTTTGTTGTCTCATGGTAAGACGTGCCTCGCGTACAATCTTCAACGATCCAAACATGGCTGATAGGAGCTACTAGTATTGGGTCAACTACCTCGATCGTATGAACCTGAATAATGCCTATGTAAGCGGGATGCGAGAGGACCTTGACTTCCAAGGCGACCAACTAAACGTTATCAACACAAGTAAGCAGTATATTGAGTTCTTCCGTCTCATTGACAATGATTGTGGCTAATGATAGTAGTCTTTTATGGAGGCTATGTGCTAGGACAGATCCCCAACAACCTTGCGTTGCAAAAGCTGCCACCTCGCCTCTACTTTCCCGCCTGCATGATTGCTTGGGGTCTTTTGACACTTGGAACAGGTCTTGTTCACCACCCATGGCAGATTATGATCTTGCGATTCTTCCAGGCGGTATTCGAATCATCAACCTTTGTTGGGTGTCATTACATTCTCGGCAGTTGGTATCGAGAGGACGAACTCGGCAAGAGAACAGCCATCTTCACTAGCAGCGGTTTGGCTGGAACCATGTTTTCTGGATTCTTGCAAGGAGGTATTCACAAGAGTCTTGGTAAGTCTTTCATCATCTATTTCTAGAAGAGTACTAACGTGTACGCTGCAGATGGTGTTCGCGGCCTGCCCGGATGGCGGTGGCTATTCATCATCGACTTCTGCATAACGTTGCCTGTTGCGCTATATGGCTTCATCGCGTTTCCGGACACCCCGACGTCTACCCGCGCCTGGTGGCTTACTGATGAGGAGAAGAGACTCGCCGTCGATCGCCTCCCCGAAGTCAAGAAAAATAGGGGTACTCTGGGTTGGAGTTTGGTATCTCGCATCTTGAAGACGTGGCACTGGCTGGGCTTTGTCTTGCTATGGATCTTCGCCAGCAACACGGAAATGTTCTCCACAAATGCTATCATGAATCTTTGGCTCTCCTCAACCGGCGACTACAGCGTGGAGCAGGTCAATTATATCCCGACCGGCGTTGCTGGAGTCGGCATTGCTGCTACGCTGTTCCTTGGCTGGTACTCAGACTTCACTAAGCGCTACTGGCACGTCGGGATCATCCTTTCTTCCACAGCCATTGTTTCGGGAGCCATCATGTTGCAACCTCCCACGAGAGGGGCAAAGTTCTTTGCCCTGTTTCTCAATGGCTGTCAGTATGCTAGCCAGACCGTGCTATTTGCCTGGGCGAATGCCGTCACTCGCGAGGATGACGCTAAACGTGCTGTAATTCTCGCAGCGATGAACACTTTTGCGATTGCTGTTTACATGTTCTGGTCGCTTATCTTCTACAGCGCCACTCAGGGGCCAGACTGGATGGAGGGAAGCATTGCCATGATGTGCATGGGGGCGTCCCTCTTTGTGACGACACTTGGTGTCTGGTACTTGACAAGACGAGAGAGCAAGACGTTGGAAGTAGTCGAGGCTTTACCGGCATCCGTTATTTCCAATGAAGAGAAGGCTATTGGCGGCGTTGCGGGAGATAGGAAGGCTTCGAGAAAGTAAACGGATGTGAATAAACTTTGGTAATCTCTTGGAGCTTTCTCGTATGCTTTGGTACTTCTGCGATTGCAGAATCTACCCGCATAACTCGATAGTGCTTTGCTTGTTCAATTCACTACGCTTGTCTTATTCCCGGTCTAATTGTCGCCTATCAAGATAGGGTTGTATCCGAGATCGGAGCGTCCGGTACTGATAACATTACCCCGGGTATCAGTAGCCCCTCCCTTGGCATCCTTGTGTCAGATTTGAGGAGGGCGAGCAGTGGCTGATGTCCGTATCTACATGACCATATATTGATCTCACGTGGCCCAATCCTCGACCTGCATCCGAAGTGCTGTGTTTTGTTTCGTCACATCTTCGCAACCCGCAGCGGGATTTGACCAGAAGTTAACTCTATAACATCATGGTCAGAAGCACGCGATCCTCTTACTCCTGCGCGCGATGTTACAAACGAAAGAAGAAGGCGGGTCCATGTCCATAATCTGACGGGGAAATGTCTCGACAGCAACTAATTCGTTGAAAAGTGCGATCGAACTTATCCTTCATGCGCTCAATGTACCAGTGCGAAGGCTCAATGCGTCGGTCTTGATAGAGGTTCCGAGACGGAGGTTCCTCGCAGGTAAACAAACCACACGCACACACCCGTTTTGTCAGACTCCGCTCACTGACAGCTTCCACCCGACAAAGTCTCGTCTCGTATCTTGAAGATGCCGTTTCCCAATTAGAACTCGAAAGAGAGACACTGGTCACAGGGCAAGTAGTTTCAATATCAAATCCCGCACTCATGCGACCACGACAAACTGGCACAAGCCCCGTTCTGGATAACCCGAATACCTCGACTGCCAATATCACTGCTGCGTATGAGTTGGCCGCCAATGCCGCGCAAGAAAGCGAGCCCTTGGAATCGATGAAAAAGGATCATCAACATAAGCTGCCGTATTCGCGGGCATTCTTCCTCGGCGCAGAGCTTCCTTTTCCACTGGCATTTCAAGAACAACGCGCAGTCAACATTCCAACCCATGACGGAAATTCGTTTACTCGGTTGCCAGAAGAAGTTGCGAATCAGCTTATGATTGTATATGTCGACCGTATTCTACCTCACTACCCATTGTTCTCAAGGCAGGAAATGCTCGAAATGTTCCAGCGCTTCAAAGAATCCAGTAACGATCAGGCGGAGGTCAAATCAGAGGAAAATTTCACAATATGTATGGTCATGGCTATTGCAACACTTACCTCAAAGGCTAGAGACTACCGAAAACTGGTCTCAGTAGCGGAGTCGCTGAGGCGTGATGCTTTCGCACGTTTGGACTGGGAACAGAGCTTGACTGGAGCTACGACCACAACGATCCAGCAACTCTTGCTGATTGCTCAGTACGGCTTTCTCTTTCCTGGTTCTACAAACCTCTGGCAGGTAGTCGGAGATGCGGCGCGAGTTGCTCTGGGTCTCGGTTTGCACCAAGACACCACGTCAGAATGCGGCATGACTGAACAGATCCTTGATTATCGGAAGAGGCTGTACTGGACAGTAAGTCTTCTTTCTTGGCTGATTGAATGCGAATAACTCTTTCTTAGCTTTACAGCATTGAGAGATCAATTGCAATCACATCTCACCGGCCTTTAGCTGTGGCAGGGGACCAGATTCATCTCCCGTTTCCCTCTTCCGAGCATGATCCAGATTGCAACGGGTCACTAATATTGCACACCACAGACGAGTCACACGACCAGCCTTTAGCTTCCCATTCTAAATTGGGGTTCAATGATACCCTCAAGTTCCTAAGACTCCAATCGGAAATTTGTTCTGTCAATATCGGAATGCGTCCAATCTCTAATAGCAACATCTCATACGAGGATTGGCTAGTTGACGTCGAGAGACGAGTCCGGGAGATCAAAGCTGGAGTGGTTTCTACCAGTATGTGCAACTCTATGGAGTGGCAGACGATGCTTATCCTCCATATGCCCTGTGCGCGCAACCCCAACCCAGCTGAGGCGTCTGTTCTCAAATACTTCAGAGCTGCTGTGTGCACTGTAAGGGGATACTGGGAGCTCATCGTCTCCAATGATCTGGACGATCCGTGGCACGCGACTCATCGTTGCTACGAAGCTGGAAATCTGATTTTATACTCTTTGTGGCACTATCGTTCTCTTATCCGCCGAAACTACACAATCACGCAAATCTTTGAGGTTGTGCACCAGATATCCAGCATATTCGTACGTAGAACCCCCATGTCCTCTGGCAGAGCCCCAATACTGAGCCAAGTAGATACTCCTTGCCAAGCAATGGCCGGCAGCCCAACAATGCGGTACCCTGTTCGACCGATTAAGAAAGGGACCTTTAAGCTTCTTCAGAGACGACAACTCTTCGGACTCGAATCTGGGAGTCGAAGCCAGACAGCTAAAGGAACTGGTGTTCAGAGAGAATGCAGACGTTCTTTATGCCCGCGAGCAGCCGGTAGATACGTCGGCTCACCCGACATTAGACGCAATGTTCCCCGATTTTGGAGCCGACTCACTCTCATTTCAGAACGGCGCCGACATTCTTGAGTTCTTCAATTTGTTTGACGATTCAAATATCGAGGGCTTTGATGCTACAGCAATTGACCTAGAGGATACCCAATTAGAAGTCAGTCAACAGCCGGCGCCCTCTCTAAGGCCTACTTCCATATTATCAGAACAAATACCGGCAAGCATGGTTGACAAAGCTCAACTTAGTAATGCAATGGAGAAATTACCGATATGTTCTCACTGCAAGCGGAGAAGGATCAAGTGTGACACAGACATCCCGGCATGTCGAAATTGCACAAAGCTTCGCAAGGACTGTTGTTACTGGGATAATGCACTGGGTGAAGAGACTTCGCGGAAGTACGGACATGCTTCCCACGAAAGAATAATAGAGATGAATGGCTAACATAAACACAGACATCTTCACGCCCTGATTCAACACGCGGAACGGCTCATCAACGAAACTGAGGAGCTATCACGCTCTCCTGAATCTGGCAACGTTCCCCCAGATGATCCAATGGTGCAGAACAACGCGCAAACTAGCTGTTCACAGAGTTCCTCTTTGTCGAGTATTCTGTTTCAGAACCGTTCAGGCGCAAACAACTCATGTGATACGGTCTTCTTTGGCGCCACAAGCTCATATGTTCGCCTAGCAAACGTCATCCAAGGGTCTATTTCCTTACCTACGGCTAGTGATGCAACGACGTCTACGCCTCAAGTAGCAAGATTATTTGAATCTGTTTTCAGCTCACTCACTGTCGACATGACAGGCACAATGCCACTCTCTGAGGCGCAGAATCTAACCTCACTTTATTACCGGTCCATCGAAATTACCTATCCAATCCTCGGCCAAGAACTCATCTCTCAAACCCTCGATCAAGTCTACAATGGCAGCTCCGCGACGACGGAGTATGAGAACCTAGCCCAAACTCGTCTGCACTTCATGCTCGCTATTTCCTTGGCGCTGCTGAGCCCTGTGGATCAAAGGCTGCAGATGTTTGCAGATGCGTACTTCGGCAAAGCCATGTCTTGTGGTACTTCCAGCGACCTATTCATTCATCCTACTAACCAGTCCCTGCAAACGACGCTGCTTCTGTGCATTTACGCATGGTTGTGTCCAAGTGCCATTGATCTTTGGAGGGTACTGGGACATGCCTCGCGAATGTACCTAGACATCATCGAAGTTCACGGGTCAGGTCAGACAGAACCTGGCGATACCGACATGCTCTATCGCACCCTGTATTCCCTGGAGACACAGACCGCGATAGCATTTGGCAGGCCTTCTCAGCTTCCAGACGTCAAAACACTGTCGGTTTGCTCGCCGGACTGGCTATCGACCGCAGCAGGGGACATGGACCTACCATCAATGGTGTACCATCTTGCACGGCTCAAGAGTCGCTTTCACCGAGACATGATTGGAAAGCACGGGACTTCATCCGGACACAGTCTCAGCTTGTCAAGAACGACTGACTGCTCCTGGATGTCTTCTTATATTCATGAAATCCGCATTTGGATCGGCAAATGGAACACACAAGTCGACGCCCTTTTCGTCGGGTCCTTCGCACCTCATGACGATGCCGGACTCCAACAATATTTCACGGCTTGCGGAACATTTCAGCAATGCGAGGCTTTACTACTCGCTAAAGCTGCGGCCGATGGTCACCACCAAAGTTTTGTGTCGAATAACGAGGAAATGTTGTCTTGTATAGAACTGCTGCGTGCTGCCGGTAGTCTGCTCCGATCATCGACTCCCGCGTCATCCCAAGCTGATTTCGTCTTCAATCTGACGTGGACTCGGGCACATTCGTTATTCATCGCTGCGGTAATAGTACTACAGCATACGCGCAACGGTATCGATATGGGCCCCGATGTACAGTCTCTGATTTGCGAGAGCATTGAGATGCTCTCTTCGGACCGGATCAGTGGCCGAGGCACAAATGGCTTTGTCAAATGTTTGCAAACTTTGAATGAGTCGATTCAGCCGAGTCCGACAGAATAGTGCTTTGAATGCACCAAAACTACTTCTTCTTGATAACGAGGCAATTCAGCCTACACAGGACTCCAAGTCGATTTCGTCTATCCATGCCCCTCAATCATCATCATTGATAAAAGTCACTTCTCTGACCGCCCCAAATCTGTCGTTTTTGGGCCCAACCCCCATTTCCCAAAGCTTGTTAATAGCCCAAGGTTCGTTTTCTTCTCCTGGATCGACCTTGCCGTACCTGTGATTCATATAGGCGATGAAAAAGACGTAATTTTCGGGGTTTTTCTGTTGGTTTTCAGCACTCATCGTCAAGCATTCGATGATGCCATCTGTAACGTCTCAGGTTAGCATAGTGATCAATAATTTATGCAACGCGTAGACGGAGACATGGATTGGGAGTCTACGCACATTCCTCATCGATGCCCGCCAGGAACTTGTCCCCATGGACGGCGTGGAAGGCCTCGTGGACAAGGGTTGTACTCTTGGGCAAGACATCTTCCAGACCTACGTTCTTTTTCAGCTTGGCGTTTGCATCGCGGTAGTTGTCTGGGTTCTTGGTATTGTCGAAGGCGTACGGGCAGAGGATGACGGAGGCTATCTCAGGTTTGGTCACAGCTTGGCCGCCCTCGGTTTTAAGTAGCTTGATTGACGCGGTGGTGCCGAGGTGATCGCCCTGGCAGTAGTTGCGGCCATCCTCCGAGAAGTAGTAGCCGTTCTGGTCCGTGTTCGCGCCGGACCACCACGGTTTGGCATTTGGCTCCTTATCGATGGCTTTTTCGTAAGAGTCCAACTCTTGGATGGTGATGGTTTTGTCGTCCTTCTTCATCTCTTTGCCCTCATAATCCAGTGCTGGACTCGTACTTGACTGCTCCGTCAGGAAAGTACTATGGCAATGGAGCCAGAACCTTTCTTTAGGGAACTTGAAATCACCGCCGCCCGGAAGAACTGTGTCGTGTTCTAAAAGATTCTTGACCTCGGCCATATTCTCTGATCACGACGTCAGCTAGACACGACATGATGGGCCGGGTACTTCCGTGGTAAAATCGGAAGAAGAGCCAAGGCTGGCGTAGAATGCTTACGTCTGATTTTCTCCCAGGTACGATACCTGGTTGGGTTTTCCTGTTGGGTGCCAATTGTGTCCTGAATTTCGAATGAAAAGAATGCCAGCATGGCGTAGCGGACTTCAAACCGTCGATCATAGGCGTCCACCGCATCTATAGCGGCAGTGAGGCTGAAAAGTGATTCAGTGAGCCAGTCGTCCAACAAGGGATTCAGACGGGCGTCGCAGCCGCCAGTGCTATCTCCCCCTGTTTGAACTGTAAACACATCGGTGATCTCCAGGTCTGCACGCGCAAGGTTAATAGATGACAGGAGAAGAAGGATGCCCGCCAACAGGCTCAGCAGAAACGAGTTTGTCGCCATCTCGTGTACGCTCAGAGGTAATCCAAGCTTGGTTCTCTCTGGCGTTCCTAGGTCTGATGCGAGAAACAACGAAGTTACGAAGAAGATAAACGGCGGGAGGGCAAACGCATTGGTGGGATCAATGGCTATGGAATTCGCTCAGGCATACACTAGCATGACCGGCCTTATTCACGGACTTCTGATAACGCTGGAGTCAGGAACTCACCCTCCATAGACCCGAATGCAACGCGAGAAGTCATCTGAAGGAGGGACTTTTGTATCCTCAGGACGTTTGTGGTTTAATTTTAAGGATGCACAAATTTGCCACGCGAGTCGGGGGCGCAGAAATGAGACTTTGTTTTCGATAGTTCTGTACGCTGAGTGTGTGTCTCTGCTGACCTATGTGAGTGACGGGCGAATCAATAGGCAGTGAAATATCGTGTAAGTGAGGTAACATTGAATAGTTCTCGTGATGAAGCCCTGCAACTGGAAGCCAAGCAAAAGGCACAGCAGATACCTTCCTGTTGCGGTAACACGTATCTTGATCGGCTTACTCTCTTATACCAGGGTGTCTGTGTGCCTTGCATGTCGTATGTAAGCCGTGG
This sequence comes from Colletotrichum sp. SAR11_239, assembly GCA_025328985.1. Lineage (NCBI taxonomy): Eukaryota > Fungi > Ascomycota > Sordariomycetes > Glomerellales > Glomerellaceae > Colletotrichum > Colletotrichum sp. SAR11_239. The sequence continues at coordinate 729,237 of JAKMWZ010000001.1, forward strand.
AAAAAGAGAAATCCCTCGGGGTGGTCACTGGCTGGAGCCATGTTTGGCTTAGGTTGCTGACAAGCTCATCATCCCAGGGTTCCAATGCAGGGGAAATGCTTATTCCGCCTTGTCCCGCCTTAGTTTCCGGGGACAGATCGCTAAGCTTCGCTGCCGCACCACAATGGTTGAGGTAGCATTGATGCTCGAGATGCAGGTAAAATGGAAGGACGTGACCGGATTCCCGTCGCTTCATTGGACGGCCCTCACAAGGATGTAATGGCAAGGGTGCAATGCGAAGAATTATTGGAACGGTTCACACAAAGGACGGGAGGCACGGGAAGGGCGCAGCACCAAGAGTACCAATTCGCTATCTATCTGCAGGATCCAGGGTTCCCCGAGGGACCCCGGTCTCTATGTACAAGCTCCAGCCTTACGCTCCCGAAGCCACAATCTTGATGATGATGCCGTCGGTGACATAGCCGGCAGGGTAGGTCGAGCCCGAATAAGTCGGGTTGGCGGTGTTAACAAGCACCCCGAGCGACCCGCCGTCGGTGCCGCATCCAAGCAGAGAGGCAGCAATCTGGGCCTCGCTGGCACCGACGCCGCCGTCGATGGTGGTGGCGATGTCAGCAAAGAGCACGCTTGAGTTGACGGTGTTGTTGATGTGCTTGGCGAAGGCCTGCGCGGTGCCGTGGGCGTAGACGAGCCACTCGCCGCAATCGGGCGCGTCGGCAGCCGCCATGTTGAAGAGGCGGCCGGTCCTGATCTGGGCACCGTACGAGCGCAGGTAGGACGCAATAAACTGGACGTCTTCAACGAGGACGTCTTGCGGGATGTTGTCGGGTGCGGTATAACACAGCTGGCTGGGCGTCTCCGTCGCGTAGCAGACGCGCACCGCTGGGTCGATGGGACTGGGGGCTGCCAAGGCCCCGCCGAAGAGGGCCATTGGGACAAGGTTGATGAGGTTGGAGAGCATCTTGAATGTGGAGGATGTCAAGTTTGGCTTTGAGAGAGTTGAGGTATTCTGATTAGGTAGGATGACGAGGAACTTGGGGATGGTGTCACGTCGGTGATGGCAGCTGCTCCGAAGCGAAGTGCGTAAGCCAACTTATAATCACCAAGATCTTCGGTATGCAACGTATCATCAGACTTGGAGGCGGGGAATTTCGATATACAGTGTGGTCTCACAATCTTCAGCTTCATGTCTTCGAGTTCAGGCAGACGATAGGTTCGCGTTGGTGCATGTGTTCATCCGAGGCCGAGTTGGCACTTTTGTCCAATGAAGCTTAACTTGCAGTCAGAAAAAAAAACATATTCGCCATCCGCATCAGCCGGTCAGTTGCCCGCCGCTGCGCCGTACCAATGCAGCATACGGGAAACTGCATGGTAGAGTTCACTGACCACATGCACATACTGTTACTTCCAAAGATGACTGCATCATCCCCTGCCCTAGGATTCCTGCAACCCATCTCGGTCTAATAAGGTTGTATCGATGTAATATGAATGCTTAGCCCTACTTCAACGGCCTTGTGGAGACTATCAATCCCCGGTTTTACCAAAGTCCTTGCCATAGATCTGCCCAGGCTGACAGCGGCTGTGGTGTCAACTCAATATCTACAATGGCCAAGATCCTGGAAGGACATATCATTCAACCACTCAACAGCACGGGTGGGTCACTGAATAGCCCCCAAATACGACTGTGATGAAGTGATTCATGCAGGAGTCGCTAGTTTAACTCAAGCCTAACGATCCGGCTTCCTCCCGAGCCCAAAAGGTACTAGACATAGGATGGTTACTCCGAAGCGAGGCTGCAGCCTGGAGATTAACCTTCATCTCATCAGCTGAGACGCGATAGTGTCTGCCCGAATACTGCGAGGCATACCGGACTCTTGGCAAGTACTGAATAGGCAGCTGCGTAAGGAACTTGTGTCTCGCACGACCGGGTCCGCGTTCCATCATGGGACTTGCCACTTGACGCGGTGTTATTCATGTTCGCATGTCTTCTGGTGAAATTCGAATTGCCTTCCCCCGAGAGTCACATCCTTCCTGTCTTTCTCTCAGTCACCTCGCACCTCTTCGTACGCCTCACTGACACACTGCTCTTCGGGCTGAGATGGTAGAGCACCATGGCGGCATTACTTGCTCTTTTCTTGACTTTGCTGGCCGCCCAAGGGAGCCTCGTGTTATCAGCCATCCCGATTCGCGGACGAAACACTACTTTGCCTTCTAATGGGACCAATCTTGATCATGGTCCACGGGTATGCCGTGGCTCTTCTTCGTGCTTGAGATGGGCAACGCTAACAAGTTGCTTCATAGCCGGCGCCGGCGTATATGGTTGACAACCAGCACAACTACTACAAGACAGCGCCAGACAAGGGCAGACAGAATGGCCCAGTGTGGGCCTACTCGGGCAGCCTGAACACATACCTGGCCAACCTCCAGAGCGGCATCGTGCTCCGCGGCGGCTACGACGGCGCGGGGCCTAACAGCACCATCAAGCGAACAAGATTCAAGGCGCCCCCCAAAAAGCGGCAGTCATCTGACTTCTGGCTGTCTAGTTTAGGACCATTGGGAATAGTAAGCCGACTGCGATTCGTCTTAACGTGTGTCTCTCCAACTGACTTTGAATAACAGCAACCATTTGCTGGCGGAGACGGCTACCAGTTCTTCCGCAACGTCGTTGACGACTTTGGCGCCGACAACTCGGGAGAGTCGGACGCAACTGAGGCACTAAACGCGGCCTCAGCCAGCTGGAACAAAGACTCCGTCGGCGGCGACCGGACGCGATGCGGTGAGAAATGCGGAAACACATTCTCGCAGGGCGCTATCGTCTATTTCCCGGGAGGTACCTATAAGATCTGTACGCCCGTCATCCAATATTACTACACGCAGTTCGTTGGCGACCCCAACGACATGCCCATCATCAAAGGCTGCGACGACTTCCAGGGGATCGCCCTTTTCGACGTAGATCCTTACATTCCCGGCGCCTCGGGCCAGCAGTGGTACATCAACCAGAATCAGTTCTTTCGTCAGATCCGCAACTTCCGCTTCGACCTGACCGACATGCCCGACTCGACAGCGGAGAATGACCAGGACCTCGTGCCAACGGGTATCCATTGGCAGGTGTCCCAGGCCACCTCGCTACAGAACCTGGTGTTCGACATGCCTACCACGAGCTCGACCACCGCTGTTGGCATCTTCACGGAGAATGGCAGTGGCGGGTTCGTGTCTGACCTTGAGTTCAACGGCGGCAACATCGGCTGGCGAGCAGGGTCTCAGCAGTACACGGCGCGTAACCTCGTCTTCAACCAGTGCAACACTGCCGTGCAGATGGTCTGGGACTGGGGTTGGAACTGGCATCAGATCACCATCAACGGCGGATCTATCGGTTTCAATATCTCTGGGGTGGGCGGTGATAGCGGCCAGGGCATAGGCAGCGTGTCCATTGTCGATTCCACCATCAGCGACGTGGAGATCGGCGTCCTGACCAACAGCTTACCTACGTCGCCCAACATTGTCCTTGACAACACCAAATTCGACAACGTGGCCAACTCCGTCAGAAGTACGGGCGGAAACAACTTGTTGTCTGGTAATTCTGACTTATGGGCCACGGGCAAGCGATACAATGGCTCCGAGGGCTCGACTGAGACTGGCGCCTTCTCCGGCCCTGGAAGGGGCAAGGGCCTGGATGATTCCAACGGCTTGCTGTACGTGCGTTCAAGACCCCAGTACGAGAAGACCGGCGCCGGCTCTTTTCTGGTGGCGACCACGGATGGCGGATGCAAGAACGATGCCACCGGCGATCAAGCCTCTTGCATCAACAGCTTCCTCCGCAAGGCGGCGGACAACCATCAGATTGCCTACTTCCCAGCAGGAGTCTACACGGTTGGATCCACGGTGAACATTCCCACCGGCTCCGTCGTTCAGGGTTCTCTGTGGTCGCAGATCCTGGGTTCAGGCTTCTACTTCAGTGACATACAGAACCCCAAAGTCATGGTTCAGGTCGGCAACAAGGGCGACGTGGGCACCATGGAGATCACCGAGATGCTCTTCTCGGTGCGCGGGGCCACGGCCGGTGCAATCCTGATGGAGTGGAACGTCGCAGCCGTGGAGCAGGGCGCGGCGGCCATGTGGGATTCGCACTTCCGCGTCGGCGGCGCGCTGGGCACCGATCTCGATCTGAGCAAATGCCCCAAGTTCAGTATCAAGGCCGAGTGCGTCGCTGCCTCGCTCATGTTCCGCGTCACGTCCCAGGCCAACGGGTACTTTGAGAACGTGTGGGCGTGGGTGGGGGACCATGATAACGACAAGTCCATCTACAACCAGCCCGACTCAAGCTCGACGCAGATCACCGTCTTTGGGGCCCGCGGCATGCTAATCGAGTCCAAGGGCCCGTCGTGGTTCTACGGCGGCGGCTCGGAGCATTCAGTCCTCTACAACTATCTTCTCAGTGGTGCCGGAGAGCGTGTACATGGGTCACATCCAGACTGAGTCGCCGTATTACCAACCCAACCCCGGCCCTCCTGCTCCTTTCCGTGCGGCCCCACGCGCTGGTTTCCCCAATGATCCGGACTTCAGCAAGTGTAAGATCGCGCCGAATGTTTGGGATGACCGGTGTAACTACGCCTGGGGCTTGCAAATCATTAACTCGAAAGATGTCTTGATCCACGCGGCCGGACTGTACAGCTTTTTCAACGAGTACTATCAGGACTGCATTGATACCCACAACTGCCAGGACCGGATCTTGGAGGTTAAGGGCTCGACCGGCGTCGTCATTTACAACCTATTCACGGTAGCAACTATCAACATAGCCAGTGGCATCGATAACACCAACGTCCCTCAGGAAGACAACCAGCGAGGGTTTACAACCGAGGTCAGCGTGTGGGTGCCGCTTCCAGGGTCTGATAGCGTCGACAGTGTGTGGGTTGGAACTGAAATATGGGCCTCTCCCACGGTGAGTTGCCCGGTCGCGTCCCGATCCTGCATGCTGGTCATTCCTACGAAGTCGTTGGGTTCAACAACGACCATCCGTCCCAGCGACTATGTCACGTCGCTGGAGTATGGAGGGTTCTCAAGCACTGCCATTGGCGGTATTGCCACCACCGTCTTCGTCACTACCACCACTACTGTGACCGTCTCGGTACCCGCAATTACCACCGACGGCATGCCCTTCTCCAACGTGAACGTAACATCGTCGGGAGCAATGCCCATCACCATATATCCCAGCATAAGCGTCCCTGATGCTACCGTCACATTACCGGATGGAGAGGGCGGCTCTACCACTCGTGTGGTTCCCCTTCCACCTTGGCCCCTTATCAATGGAGGTCCGTCGACCGGGTATACAAATCCAGGCACCTCACCTCCGCCCAGCGGCTCAGGTCTCCCCTCCAGCACGACGTACTACACTCCTATCAGCAGCACAATCACGGTGCCCGGCGCTACAGTCACGACAGTGACGTTTCCGGGCTCGACTGGAGTCATCACCATTGACTGTCCCCGTTCCACGGCCATCGCTTTCAAAACACCGGAAGTCGTCGTGGCGACGACGTGTACCGAGAATTTGGACTTGACTCTGAACTTTGCGTGCCCGACAACTCGCATCCTGACCTTCCTCGGACCCGCCACGGCTGTAGCTAGCGTTGACTGCTCCCTCGTCACATCCTGGAAGACCGGGTCTCCCACCACCACTGACGGACCGCTGCCACTCTTCACGGAGTGGCCACGCTACGGCTCAATCATCCCCTCGGAAGAGGAGGTCGATGATCCCGAGCCTGATGATGACAGCGTTCTTGTGCCCTGCACCGCCTGGTTCTTCTTCTTCTGTATCTCTTGGAATGAGGTCAGCGTCCGATCCTGGCGCTGGATTCTGCCGCCGGGCATCTACGGCCCCATGCCACCGCCCATTGATATCATCCACCCGCCTCCCGGTATCAATATCAACGGAAACTTGCCCAACTGGCCGAAATTCACCATTGGATACGATCATCAGCTCACCACTGAATCCGAGCCCGAGTGTGAAACGCAGAAGGCCGAGGCCTGTACCACCACGAACTACGTTTCGGCTGGCAGCACCACGTCGTCAACAACGCGGTGCGAAACCATCACAGGCTGCTCCATCAGTGTCTCGGACTCGACAACCGAGGTGTTTGGCACTCAGACTCCCGCTCCCGTCGGCACTTTTTACGGCGAAAATTGGGCGACCACCGATCTTGGAGAAGCCTTCACTATGTCCGCACTCTCGTCCCTCGCGGCGGAGATAGCCCGCAACAGAGCAACCGCCGGTGGTTCTACTCTCTCTTTTACCCCGGGACCCACCGCGGGGCCGACCTGTGGCGGCGCGAGCACGGCGTGCGGCGGTACCATCTGCTCCGGCTACTGGTGCAACCCCAACCCAACAAGCGCGCCGCCCGGGTACCAGGACCCGAAGGACCCCAGTTCCGGCGGCTACTCGGCGCCAACAACGACTATAGGGCCCGGTACGACGCCAACGCAACCGCCTACTACTCCTCCCACGGATGAGACGCCGCTCACTCGGGGCCCCATCAACTGCTTCAACGAAGCTGACTTTCCGGGCCACGCCGATATTCAGTCGGGCGACCAGGACGATTTCTCCACGGCCTTTAGCAATCTGCGCGGTGATATGGGCGATGATGACACGCTCGGGCCGGGCGATGCGGCTATCACGCTGCGCCGTACGGACTCCCACGGCGTCAACTACGATTATACTTGCAGCTGGATTCCCGGCTGCGTCACTTCGGTCGACAGACAGAGCTTTGGGTTCCCGCTTGGTTCGCCCAGCCTCATTACGGCTTACTTGCTCGTCAGGGAAGATTATACCAAGTGTAAGTGGCTTCCCTGAGTAGCTTTACGAATATTCCTGTACGTCCTTGGAGAATGGAGGCAAACTAACAGTCCACCCAGGCAATAATGGTGGTGTCGGTGGCACATGTCAGGTTGGATGCCTGTTGTACACCTTCGAGGGCGGCCGAGGGGATGAAGGAACCGATCCATGCGCGGACTTCGACTGCAGAGCCTGCGGGTCGCCGTTCGATGATCCTAAATGTCAGTCGTGCTGCAGGGGTCTTGTCAGCAATATTGTCGCGGGTGGGAATGCCAGTACAAACACCGGCTTCACCATCGTCGATACCCTCAACGGGGCATAGAGCGGTAATTTATGAGAACGTGCATGACCTTCAGTCATAGAATTCCTAATACTCTGCCATATATTATTTATTTGAAGTCGTCTCTTAGTGGTAATTGCTTACTGATCACAGCGTCTACTCGTTGGGCTCTTGCAGGCCATGTATTGACCCTCTGTCAGTTTTGCGTACTGTGATGTGATAATTAAGCGGTGTGTCTTATATGTTGTCTTATGCTTTGTGTATTTCTATGTGCGTTCCTTCTGATAGAATTGCGAACTGCTGTTTATTCTAAACCTTGACCCATAAACTCAATTCGACGTATAATCTTCTTTGGGGCCATTCGCCTCGCGGAACGACATCAGGCGTCTCACTTTCTCTTTTTGATACTCGGGCAGCTCCCCCGAATCATGTTCAGGGTTAGGCGGAGGAGGCATGAATCGGATTTCCCATCGCTCCTGTACCCAGGCGGTCGCCGGGGGCATGACCTGCGCTATAACCCGGTCCCACGCCTCTCTCGCCTCCGGGTCCGCCGCCGACGCCGCCTCCATCTCCGGGGTGGCACCACGGTCCCATGGCCACAAGTGGAAGTGGGAGATGATCGTCCGACCCTGGCCGTCATCCAGCTTTCCAAACTTGTCCTCTACCCAGCGGTCTTCCGAGAGAACCCGGAACCACTCGTGTGAGAACTTAGACAGGAAGCTGCCTGTAGCTACCACGGGCTCGAAGCCGCGGGGCACAAAGTACTGGAATGGTTTGTAGAAATGTTCTGTCCACATGCAAGTCACGTCGTCAACTGTTTGCGGCACCAGAAAGGAAGTCACAACGACCCGGCCCTCCTCTACATTCGAGCTTGGGCTTGAAGTGATGTGCTTAAATACGAGGAAGCGCGATGATGTAGGTGCCGTTGATGAGGAAGCATCGTCCAACGTTATTCTCCTTAGCGCCGAGCCAGACTCGACAGCGACTTGCGACTCGTCGTTGTTCTCGGGGAGACCCCGCAGGAACTCTGCGCAGGCGGGAGAAGACTGGAAACTCTCCAGGGCTTCCATAGTAGTCCATTCTGTTTGATGTCACAATACAGCCAAGTCAGTCAAGGGAAGAATGTCATATATTTCCGATGTAGATAGTATTCACCGATGATGTAGACGGCCTCTTCAGGGTCATCAACCTTTCTCCCCAGAGATGCCATAAAACAACCTTTCACACCCTTGAGTGGGCCATAATGGCCACCATCAGCGTGGCCTGCGGACCACGTCGGCCACTCCTGCTCCCGCGGAAGGTAAAACCGGGTCCAACTTGTCAACCGTGCGACGTTCTCTTTGGCTAGTTTTTTAGTCTTGGCCATGATGTGAGGGGACTAGGTAGGCGAGTAGGGCGATTTTTCTGAGACACCGATGGCTTTGGAGAGTGTTTATATCTAAGGTGCCTGCCTGATGACATTCGCCTGAACATTCATAAAAGTAATATGACGCAGGGAATGCGGGGTAAACAGGCAACGTCTTGATTGTTGTCAAATTGTTCGGGTCAGACTCTGACCGTCAGACAGGTACTAGATCCTTCGGCGTTTACGTGACACATCGGAGTTAGTGGCACCATGTGACGTGACAGTACCTTCAAGGGTATTCTCGCGTCAAGCAAGATAAGGATAGAAGAAATTGCAATCACACATGCATTTTGTCATTGCCAATCTAACAATTGTTGTTGCCTTTGACTGTTGTCTGCGCCTCGCAGGTGCCGCGACTAATTATGTCCTAAGTCGAATTTAGCGAAATATCAAACAGGAAGTAACGATTTCCTAGCCTTCGTTCGTCTCTGTTAAAAGTCTAGAGATAGATCTTATTTAGTATTATAATTCAAATCAAGGTGGCTGGAGCAGAGAAGGAGAAGACATTTTAATAGCCAAGACTGCAGTTAGGGGAGTCTGAGCTGACGATCTCCCCCCTGCGTAAGCACACGGCCACCGGTGCAAGTCGTGCCGTCCCGGGCCGGCGCTAGCCCCAGGTTATCCAGTCAAAAACGTAGCGATTGGTCCCTTCGCACTTTTAAGCATCCTCCGCCCTAGCGGAGGAGCCTTCCGGTCGTGTATCCCTTGTCACGTCGTCAGCCCTGTCCCACGCCGATGTTGCCATCGAATGGTCAACGATTTTAGTCTCTTGATTTGCGAGACCTGTGTTGTGATTTGTCACTCGCTGAACTCAGTACTGGTTAAAGTTTCCCTTGGCGACTGCCTGGCAGGAATGTGAGGAACATGCAATTGTCCGCTGATCAAGTCACATATCCAGGACTGCTCTTGGATAATTGTACTCAGGTCCAAGTCTTCGAATCCTCGCTGGAGGAAGTAGCTCAGTGACTGAGACTAAAACTGCTTATCATAGCTCACGGCAAAACAATTCTGCCCCATCACTTGTCTCGTACTCACAAGCAAAATATGAACACGAGTGTTAAGAAATTTGTGTTGCTTCGCATGGCTTCGCATGGCTTCGCAAAAAGTGGTTCACGTCGCACGAATCCTGGCTGTTGTCAGCTTCAACCAGCGACTTGGCAACTCTTGACCGGAACTCCAAGAGAACCAGATCATTGCCTGATGTCAGTATGCACAATCCATTCGTGTTACATCGCGAGACAGTAGTAAGCCAGCTTATCTTTGCCACTTAGAGTCGTATTCTTGGCATCAGGTAATGGGAATGTGGAAGCCCGCGTCTTTCGAACTCTAAGAATGCCAAGTAAGGCAGGAGGTACTGCATGCTGAAAAGACTAGTCATAGTTTCATTTCAATCTCTAGACATCAACAGCAGAGTCTCTCGTAGAGCTTGCATCCGAGGCGCAGTTCCTAGCTACATTTAGCAGTGGGTCGCTACGCTTTCTGCCTAAGTGCAGATCCATAGCTCCGCTGAGTCCGAGGAAAAGGCTACGGCCCCATGACCCACGACTTAGTCCGTAGATAGTAGGCGAGAAGGACTCCATCTATACAGCGAAGTCTAGGACATGGTGAGCTACGCCTCGTACCAGACGAGGCTCCCTGCCGCAGCAGGATCTTGTGTTTCGTACTTGTGCGTCCAACACAGAGCTGAGTCCGAGGCAACGAAACAAGATCGCGAAAATTGTTTCGAAGGATCGCATAGTCTGTCCGTAGGCTCCACGAGTTCTTCCATCTGGTAAACGACATGGCTCCTCCATGGCTATGCGTACCAAGACATCATAGAAACATGCTTCTCTCATGAAATAACCCTCAAGACAGAAGATCCAAAAGCTATATAAATCGGCTTCTCCTTCGACTCAGAAAAAAACATCTCCAGACTCAGACAACTCATCACATTCACGCTTACACACCCCAACATCCTTCAAAACACCGGCTTCCTCATCCAAACCACACATCTCAATTCAAAATGCAGTTCTCCGCCATCATCCTCTCCGCCGCCGCCCTGCTTGCCACCGGCACCCACGCCTGGACCAAGGACGCCAACGGCGTCTGGGTTGCCAACAACACGTACTACACCATCCGCGGGTGTAAGTTCTCGCTTCAGAGCCGTTTTATCAGACCCGAGTCCGTTGAGATGCTAACCCCCGATGTGACACCAGCTACCGTCCACGAGGCCTGCACCACGATGAACACCGAGAGCGTCCACAACAACGGCGCCTTCTGCGCCTACTGGACCAACGGCGTCGGTGGCCAGTTCAAGGGCAGTAAGTACACACCTCCTCGCCTTCCACCATATTTGGCGGGGTTTCTGCGGATCAGTTGCTGACAACAACGTTCTAGAGTGCAAGCACACTGGCAACTCCGTCCTCTGCGTCTAAGAAACCGATGCGTGCGCATTCATGATTGGGGCTGAACAGCCTCTTGTGTCTGGGGGTCGTTCGCTTCTTGTCGGTATATTGGGTGAAAAGCAGTGGATTGGTGTTTAGTTTGCACTTTGAATTACGCAGGGCCCTGCTTCTATCAGTCACTCTTTTAGTACATAAAATGAATGGTTTTGCCATCCCCAAGCCCAGATCCAATCTTCTACAACATCGTAATGGGTCTAAACATAGTACATGGTACTGTGAGGTTTACTACTGCTGTTTCTGAGAATGTTGCTTGCACTTCCCTGTGGTTGGCCACCTCTACTGTTCACGGAATTGGAACAAGGTTGACCAGTGAAAATATCGCTAGGATTAGAGTAGCAGTGCAGCGACATAACGGTAGGCCAGTGAACATTTCGTTCCTCCCCTTCTTCTTCGGCATTTTATTTTCGGTTTATGGTTTCGTATGACAGGTATACCGCTTGAGGGCACACCACTAGTAGAACCTTTCGTACATATTGTTAGCCACAACGCTATGATTGACGAGCTGCTATTCCGAGTATCGATGGCGGTCGTCCTGCATCAACCGGCAGAATACCGACATGGCAGGCGGTGAGAAACAAAACAGGTCAGCATCTTGGTTGCGATCGGTGCGCCGAGATTGTCGAGAGCGGGCGACATGGGTTCTGCCGAAGACGTAGGTAAAAATGGCAGCCCGCCCGAGCTCGGGCTTGGATCCCGTTTGGCGGAGGTTACGCCGGAAGCGACATGAAGACGGAGGGGGGTGGCAGTTGTATCTGCGACGGATGCGACGATCGCGGGCCGGACAGAAATTGGCAGCGGAAGGCATAGCGCAGCGGTCGGACGTGACCGGAAGAACACCCACCCCCCTGTCTAGGCGAAGAGGATGAGGATCTCCCGAGGTGGTGAATCAAAATCCCTTAATTTAGCAAGCTGGGCGAGGCCAGGTCAGCTGCATTAACATTTACCAAGCTCGCTGGGTGAGTGGGTGGGCGAATGAGTAAGGTGCGGTGTGCCGTTCATGGGCATGAGACTTTTGATATTGTCATGCGGAAGGGACTGGCTGGGCCCCTTAGCGCGTGGAATGTGAAACAAACGTCAGGACGTCTGATCTTTCTTAGCTTCTCTGCATCCATCTGCGAACAAGAAAGAAGCAGATTTCGGGAGACTTTTTTGCTCCGATCGAATCGGCACCTGCGCCGCATCGGTGGCAGACGGTATGTCGTGCAGGGTGGTGCCGCGGGCGGTGGGTAAGCTGCTGGCGTGGGTTTCTGGTGAAATGGCAAAGGGGCTCCGAGGGAACAGTGCATTTGCATGAAGATCAAAAGTTGGGATTGCCCTGATTTGGGGGTTCAGTCGGACCGGGAGCGGCCTGCTTGCAACCGTCATCGTCCGAGGATAGGATTGGAGCTTTTTTGTTAGTACAGCTAGGCAGGTAGATCTACGGCGGTTGGTTGGGGGGCTTCTGCAGCGCTCAGTCACGGTTATGGTTCGTTGCGCGTTTGCAGAGGGTAAGAAAACAAAGACGCGTATGCGATGGGAGGCGGTCTGATTTGATGGACGAGTGAGACACGATGCTGTGATGCTGTTTGACTGTGTTGCGACTGGGCTGATTTGATTGACCGGGCCGGACGGGGATCTCTCATGGGGAGGAAGGCTGAGGCCGCGGTGCTGTGCATTTCGCATGGCAGGACTAGAGGGGTCCTCTCAAGTTACAAGCCTTGCAGGTCCACCGTAGTCTCCATGATCGCCAGCGGGTGTAGCTTTGGAGAGGCAGAAAATGTTGACGTGTTGGGGGCAGGAGGGGAGGATTCGAGGTGGTTGAAAGAGTGAAGAGTGAATCTGCAGGCGATGACCTTGCGGCGGGAAGCAAATGACGAAGGAGGGGCTCTGGGCTTTGCGGCGTCCTTCCCCAAGGTGTCTGGTAGGCTTTCTTAACAGAATAATATGGGGGAGAACATGGGAATGTGTTAAGGAATGTGGAATGTGGAAGGGGCGGGTGCGGCGGTACGTATCGTTTGCATATGCAGCAGGTAGGTGCCTTACTGCAGCAAGCAGCCTGCAGGCAAAAGAGTCACAGTGTGTTGTTGCTTGCCGCTGCTGCAGACGATCCAAAAAAAGCCACCGCCCCCACTTTCAACAGCGCTCCCACCGCTCTCACTGGCTCGCGGGTGCCTTACATAATCCAAGAGTCCAGTTGCCCGTGGTAGCAGGCCTTACCCGATCGGGACTGGCGCACTGCCACGACAAGGGGCGACAGGGGGCAACCCGCAACAGCAACGCACTGCACCACCACACACACCACGCACACACGCCTGACCGACATCAACATTGACCCTTTCCTTTCCTGTCCCAGCCATGCCCAATCCCACCACTCCTTAGTCGGTCCTGCGTCCAGTAGTCAGTCAGTCTAGTAGTCCCGTCCAGTCCGTCGCAGTCCCTGACTTGTTTTTGTCGAAGTCAACATCGACAACTGCATTTCACTACCGACGACGACGACAACACGACGACCAACGAACGACCAGCGACGACAATCCACCGGTAAGTCAGGTAAGTCCAGTCGCAGCAGCAGCCTTGAGGTTCGCCCACCGCAACACATCCGAAGGCGGCGCATCGAACACACACACACACAACCATCATCGACACCAGCCACCGCGACTATCGACACACACCGACGACACCTGCATTCTATTCTGTTGCTCCTCTTTCTCGGCCATCGTCCTTTTTCTCTGCCTTGTTACGACGACCCAGCCGACCAGCCACCACAACAACCCACAGAGTCGGTACGTCCGCACTCCCGACCGCACGTCGTTTTCGCTGCGACCGCGTCCCTCAATCTGCGCAATCAACACCAAGCTAACGACGACCGCACAGCACGCATTTTACGACTCTTACGATCATTCTACACAACATTACAATTTCCCTTTGTATATCTTCAACCGCTACCGTTTGCGACCGCATACTTTCCCCGCGCCTTGTACGACCTGCGACAAAAACACACAAAACCCAAAACACCACCATCGCCGAGCTTCACATGCAATCCGTCTGATCACCGAGGCGACGACGTCACAGTAGCAACAGATAGCAACCATGGCAGATCCACCATCATCTCCGCCCAGCGAGGCGACCAGCGCCGAGGACGCCTTGGCCTGGTACAAGGCCCAGTACGAGGTGCTCGAGGGAGAACTCGCCGAGTTCCGGGAATCCAGCAAGGAGCTGGAGCAAGAGTTGGAGAAGGACATTGAGGCTGCCGAGAAGAGGGAACGCGGCCTGCAGGAGAAGGCTGAGGGCCTCAAGTTCGAGGTTGAGGAGTGGAAGGTGAGATTTCTCCCGCCTGCAGCATCTAGGGATGGGTGCGATTGCGACGGCCAGCGCTGACCAGGTCCGATTTGCAGACGAAATACAAGCAAGCCAAGACGGAAGCAAACTCGGCTCAAAACACGCTAGAGAAGGAGATTACCACACTGCGCGATACCAACAGGACCATGCAGCTAAAGCTGCGCGACATTGAGGTCGCCAACGACGATTTCGAGCGACAGGCGCGAAACACGACGTCCTCCCTCGAGGACCTTGAATCAAAATATAACGTTGCGATCGAGCGTGCAGTCATGATGGAGGAGGAAATCAAGCTGGGCGAGCAAGAGCGAGAGACCCTGCGTATCGAGGCGCAACGTCTGCGCGAGGAGCTTGCCGATCTCAAGATCGAAGCCGAGCTGCTCCAAGACAAGCTCAAGAAGCAAGAGGCACGTCACCTGTCCCACATCTCCACCGACCTCTCCGTCATGTCGTCGCCTACATTCGACAAGAACACGGAGCACTCTCCCAACTCGACAGCGAGCTCCCCCATGGTCACAACCCCGCCAGACTCGGAGGCTCTGCCCGCCGCAAAGGCCGAGCTCATGGAACCGCCCTCGCCCCCAATGTCCGACGTCTCCGCATCTGTACCCAGGCGGTCGGTTACCAGGACACCCGCATCGACGACGCGCAAAGTCTCCCGCCTGCCGTCCGTCGAGCACAGCGTCACCCCGAAGCCCCGATCCTTCACTGCCTCCATCACGAGCAGCCGACCTACCGGCGGCCGCGTCTCCGGTGCCAACACCACCACCCGCACTCCTGCCACTCGCACGGCGCCCCGCTCAACCTCTCAGCGCATGCCTACGACAAACTCGCTCAGCCACATCCGATCACTCACTGCGCAAATGCAGCGTCTGGAAGCTCGTGTCCACAATGCTCGATCAAAGCTTCCCGCGCCCGTCACGACGCCGCCCCGCGCATCGCCCCGATCTTCAGTCAATGGAGTCCACAGTGTGCCTTCGACGGTTACGATCCGCTCTCGCAAGCGCCCAACGGGCTTCACCGCCTCTTCAGTGCGGGGCGACGAAACGCCATCCAACTTCTCTGCCAGCACAACATCAAAGCATGTGCCCCGCCTTAGTACGTCGGGTGTCAGCAGGTTGTCGTTCGGTCCCCTGCCCAACCGGAATCCCAACGCCGGCCACGATGAGTCAATCTCTCGACCGAGTTCGCGGGCCAGCACATCATACGCCCGACCGTCAAGTCGCACCGATATGGCACCTCCTCGCCCTATTAGCCGTACCAGCATGTCAGGTACTAGGACACCTCTGGGACGCCCCCGGAGCTCCCTGGGAGACTCTTTGAGGAGCAGCGTTCGCGGACATGGAAGGTCAATTAGTGTGAGCCACCACCGCATTGAAATGCCCGAAGACGACGAGGACGAGTACCGCACACCCAGCAGGCGAGGCACGTACTCTCGCCTTGAGGCCGATAGCTCCGTCAGTGGCATTCCCATGCCGACGAGCGGCATTCCAATGCCAAGCAGCCGACGCCAGAGCGGAGGCAGCGTATCCGGCAGGCGAAGCTCCATGGGCCTGAGGAGTTCGAGAATTGGACCCCAGGACCTGGTCGAGGAGGAGACGTACTGAAGTTGAAAGCGTTGCTTAAACATCTCGAGGCGAAGCAGAATTGATACCACAGGAGGCGGAACTCGTGTTTTTGATTACTACTACTACCTTTAGAGTCGTGCATCATAGCATGGCGGGGAAACGGTGCGAGCACAGCGATGGCGCACAAACATTACCATTATTCTATCCTTTTCGAATGGAAGACCGACGAAGAGAAGAAAGTCGTCTTCAGTTTACAAACAACTTTTCCTTTGTCGAAACCAAACCAAACCATTCTTGTTTATGATGATTACGGGGGCCGGGGTCCGGCGTGGATATATGCATTAGGGCGTTGGTATGATTATGAGTTTGGACGGGAGCATGGCGGTGCCGGGGTTTATTGTGCTTGCGGGCCTTTACACTTATTCCCACTCCCATTCCGTTTTACCACACCTGGTCTGAAAATACTGGATTTTAATGCCCCGACCTGGTGGTCCGATGAGTTTGATTATCGTGACTCTGTGAGGATCAAAATATCACGCAGCCCCGTTTGCTGCGAGGTTCCGTGGTCCTCGATTCAACGTCTTCATCTTGGTCGAGACCATGAAATCTCAGGTACCATCGCCTTTGGTAGTCGCCGTCATCTATATCCTTCAAGCTCTTCTCGTATCGTTGGAACTCTTCGCGACCCTCTTCCACAGACTTGGGGAGATCCATGCAGTCCTCTATTCGCGGATAGAACGTAGCCCCAAACGCCTTTAACGCTTCGCACTTTTCGTCCATCGTGAGCACGCGGTGCATGACCCCGTTCCACTCCGGCGGCCGCTGCGGAAGGCAGAATTTCTGGCCGTGGCGGAAGTGGTCCCGGTCCGGCACGTACTTGGCCACCCACACGCCCCCGCTGGACGGGTATCCGACGTACACGTCCGGGGGCATGTGAAAGTCGTAGACGGTGCCGTTGGCGAGACGTTCTTTGTGTCTGGCGTAAGTGGCCCAGTCTGGCCACCAGTGCCCGCCAAGGAGGAGTATGCGCTGCGCGAGGTCGTCTTCTTCGCTCTGGGAGAAGGAAGTGAATTTGGTGTCGTGGGTGCGCGGGAGGTTTAGGTGGTGTAGGTCGATGGATGAGGGGGTTGAGATGACGATGCCGCCGAGGGAGGGGTGGGATACGAGGTAGCCTGGCCCGCCGGAGAAGATGTTTGATCGCATGGGTGGCGGTGGTTGTTGATAGTGCGGGTCTGTGATGTCGTCGCATACTTCGAGGTCGTCATCAGCCATGGTGTTTTGCTGATGAGCTTGTCGCGAGCTTTCACGGGTGGTTAAGGATGCGGCAGTTGGTTGGATTGTTCCGTTCTAAGAAACTGAAGAATGGGCGGACGACGATGGTGATGGTGATGGTAGAAGGAAGGATGTAGCCCGGCCGCGTGGAAGAGCCCGAGACCATCTGCAGCAATGTTTGTTTCCTGGAATCTGGTCTTCTATTGGTTTTATGTACGAAATGTAGCTTTCACGAGTTTATCAGCAGCCTGATTCATTGTCAGGGAAGATTGAGAGCGACAGTACAATTCTCCGGTTTCTGCCTAGATGTCCAACCAGATTTACAACGTTCACCTGTCCCAACACCACAAGGCAGCAAACATAATCACCCACGTGACCCAGACTCGTTGGTTTGCTCACACCTCCAACAATGAGTTTTCTCGCCAAACAGATACTCGACACATTGCAGGCTGAATCAGCTTCTTCATCAGTGCCCTCCACCATAATCAAATCCACTCCGTCCATATCCAACTAACCTCCCAACCAAGCCTCCAACCATGGAAATATGCTACGAAGCATATGACCCGTCCTACGCACCCCCAACCCCTCCCAAGCGGTCCAACATCTTCAATGGAGCAGGCTACCTCGTCGTCCGTCCCAGCACAGGCGGCATCGTAGTATCCCACCCCTCGGCCGTGGACCTGGTCTACCTCAACCTCCCTCGCACACATGACACCTGCATCTCCACCCCCGCCGTCGAGGACGCCCTCGCGACGGGTATGCTCCGCCTCGGGGCGCCCTGGTGGCCAAGCTGGGCGACCTACATCACCCACAGGAAGCGCCTCCACGACCAGGTGGTGATGTACGACTTCCATCACCCGCCCGACACGCACGTCGGGTACCCCTCAACAGGCGGCGTCTGGGTTGTGCGGTTCTCGCCGGACACACCCTCCGTGGTAGTCGTCAACAGCGAGGGCAGGTCGGACGAGCCGCGGCGGACATTTCCCTTGACGCCTGAGGGGTGGCATCGGCGGATGGAGATGGTGCTGAGCATGGATGAGAAGTGCGAGGTTATCCGGGACTTTGGCGGGGTGTTTTTTGAGAGCGCGGAGGAGTGCGGGTACGTTGCGACGGACCTGGAAGGCGGCAGGGAGATGTTTGGGAGGTTTGAGCCTTTGTTGAGAAGGATGGAGGATGATGGGTATGCCTACAATTGGAATGCTATTCAGCGAGAGAGGCGCGGAGATGATCCCGGCAGCGACAACATCCGTCTTGGTGAAGAGAGTAGCTTGAGAGATGGACGGAGGGGATGTGTGGTCTCTTGACCCTTGAGCAGGCAGAACCTGGGAAGGTGGACTACAAGGTCGCGTTAGAGACTCCAGACCTTTGATCATCAGGAATGCTCAAGTTGTTCCAATATGTCGTTTGTCGATGTTTTGGAGTAACACTACTGAATGAGGTTTCAAAACTTTGCTAGGTGATAAAAAACTGAGCTCCAAAGCAGATTCATGAGGCTATCAAGCATTCTCGGTCAAGTCAATCATCGCCACAGAAACCGAAAATGTAGCTGTAATAACACGCCATTTCAACACATATCGCGCTGTCTTCACCCACATTCGGAGTGTGGCTAGAATAATGGGGATCGCGACGGCCTTCGAGCTTTTCCAACCACTTGCTGAGCTGTGTTAGAGACGCATGCGACTCTAAACAACTCCTACAATCTATCCAGCTAAGTGAGTGACCAGAATACACACTTATCAGAGAGTTTCAAAGCACACTGGTCACGTATCTAATGGACGTAGCATATCAGTGAGGCTAGTGAAGTTGAGACTTTACATTTCACGTCATGTCTCCCGGTTTCAAGATAAAAAACCTCTCGTTAACGTCAGTGTACCTATTTGCAGCGTCTCCACTATATCAACAACTTTACATGGTACATGTCTAGTATAGGTGAACTATTGGTTATTTAAATTGCTTTTAAGTTGCGTTCAAATAATAATTACGTTTGAATAACAAAAGAACTATCAGAGTGAGATGTAAATCATTAATGCAATAACGCATGGCCATAGATCGTAATAAATAGTGACAACTAATATCATTCAAAGCTCAAAGCCACGCAATATCGCAGTCTCTATTTACTATTCGTTCATGAGCAGGGTGAGGTTGGAAGACGTAGGATCGATGATGCCCGACATGCCCCGGAACTTGCCGCTCCAGCCTCATTGAGCCACATCGATTCGGAGACACTCTCACCTCGTACGTGGTCCTGCCTGCTGTATGTACCAATGGCGGGGTTTCAGGAGCGACAAGCCCACGTGTACTTCATACCGTCTAGGATATGTTCATCATTGACCCGGTAAAGATCAACAAGAGATACAGCCATGGTCATGATCAGCCTCTTACGGGCTTAGCTAATGTCACGTACTCAGGATTAAAGTCGGCCGGAATTCACTGGGAGATCTTCGGCGGATGCTTCTACCCCAATCTAAGAATAGGGACTGCTGATGGCTGGTCTACACGTTCTCTGCATGTGAATGTAAAACCGCTACGCCCTAAATGCGGCACTTGGCAGGATGCAGGAACCGGATCCACGTCATCGGTTCTGCTTGTTTGCTTCATTGCGGCTCTTGCACCAGCCACAGGGGACAATGTTCGGCCAAGTCACTTCAAGTCGAGAACAAGCGGGTCATCTAGTCGAGGCTCGTGCGAGACAACTACCTAGGCAGCCTCAGGTCTCATGCCTACTTTGACTGAACGCCGTTCATCAGACAAAAATGAGTTGCGGAGTGCGTAGGTGAGCGCGAACGAGTCCATCTGAGCCTCGGGACTTGACGGCCCAAGGCGTCGACTTCGTCCCCTGTCACGGGGCCATGCCATCTGGAAGACCGATTTCATTTGGCCAATGTGTCGTGCAGCTGCAGTCTCGGAGCAGCGCGCTGACTACGTGGACGCACGCACCTGCAAGGTCAGTTCGGACGGATGAGCTAAGACCGGCGTTCGGAGCCGCTCGAGACACGATGCAGTCGGTAGTCGTTCTACTGCAGGCACGGGGCGATGCGGCTCTTTCACAAGGGAGTGGGGCGAATACCTTTTGGACTCCGAATCATGGCCAGGGGAGGACGTCGTATTTGTAGATGGGGGAGCCTCCCTTCCGTCATGTACCCATCGGGAGTGGATCTTGACGTCCAAACCATCCCGCTGCTTGGGTAGGCAGAGGCAAGCCGCCTCACCGGCAATGACCGGTGTCACAGGTTCGAGAGGAGTGAGAGCTTGGCTATTCTTGGGGATAGAAATCGAGAAAGCGCACGATGGTCGCTAGTCCCAGCCAGAATCAAGGGGGAAGTATCATCCACTCAAGAGTGTCGTCCGTCGTTTGTCGAAGGTGACGGTGGATGCCGAGTTGAGGTGGGAGTATCAGATTGCGCGCAGAGGGTCCCCAGCTTTGACAGGATCGGATCTGCTCGCCCGTTTTTAGTGCGGGTAAGCGTATCTCTGTAGGGAGCTAGCGTAGCATCCTCTATCCATACGAGGCGCCGAGGACAGGACGACCTAGGGGCCAAAGCTCGGAGGTTCTCTCGCTTTGGGGCGTTCGGTTGTCACAACCATCTGGGGTGTGATGGGGACAAACTTTGATAATAGGTGGGATATGGACGAACGGAAGTCCGGGCGGTGGTGTCAACGAAGCTGACGGTTGCGTTGCTATGGAATTCGTGGGCGGTCTGTAGGGACTGGCCGGGGATGTTGACCTCGGCGTGAGGAGGATGATGGGAGAAGGGAGGTTTCGGCTTCGGAGCGGCAGTACCGGTGGTGGTAGCCGCGGCGGCAAGAGGTAACACAGGTACGTCCAGGCTGCAGAAAGCATGGTAATTAGCGCGGAAGACTCTGTATCCGAAGTTGGGTTGGGAGATAGGCAAACAGGGTTGAGGGACTGAAGTTGAGGGCGGGAGAAGCAGGAACTGGCATTGGAGCCGGTTGGCGTTCGTCCGCAGCCATGGCGAGTCTCAATGGGTTCGGCGGGCTCACGTCGTTGGCTGCACCGCTGCAGATGGGTCAGTGGCAGGCCGGGTGGCCGATGTTGTTGCTGCCGTGGCGGCGCTGCACGGTCTCCACGCCCGCAGAAGGACGGACAAGATGTTGGGGATCTGCGGGTGGAGAAGCTCTGCTTTTGGTCGGGCGCTGGTTGGCGATTTTTTTTCTGCGGCGTGCTGTGTTTTCCCCCCCTTCGAGTGGGGGAGCCTGTTTATTTTCGTCCGCCTCCCATTGGCTCAGCATGCACCCCTGGCATTTCTGGAAGGGACCCATCGAAGAGGACCCCCAAATTGTGTCCCAAAATCCCAATTGTTGGGGGAGCGAGATGGACAAGCCCATCGCCATCGTGGATCTGTATGAAATGAGAAAATTCAGCCTGGCCTTATTGAAAGCCAAGCACCAACCACCACTGAGCCTGGCCCCTTATCGGGCTGGTCCCTTCCACTTGTCTTGCAACGGAGCCGTTCGAAGCCGATGGGAGCCCCTCCCCAAGACATTGGACCTGGGGAATGCAGTTTTGTGATACTGAACAGCGGAAAGAGACTTTTGGCGCTGTTCATTCAAAGTGCCTGTCTGAGACAAGCAGTTTAGACAGGGCAGTTGGAACTCGCTCCTGCCACTTTAGCCAATTAATGGTGCGCTTGACCTGGCCTGCCGTTGGCCGCTGGCTTTGGGGCTTGAGATCGACGTTCAAATTTCATCGTCCAGCGAGGTGAAAGCCTGGGATGTGCTCACTGCTGCTGAGGGACTAGCGGAAGCCGATGGTCGTCCCCGGACGGAGAACCGGCGAGGCTAGGCGGTTTAGAGGTGCGTAAGCGAGCAGACGGTTAGGTTGTTGAGGCTTGCACCCCTGGCGACACTTGGCTGACCGCCTGCGCGATCGGGACTGGACTGGAGGGGTGTGCTGCGTAGCAGATGGACAATGTGATGAAACTTGGAGGGCCTTGCTGCCCAGTGGCCAGTGCCCGCCTGGTGAGATCTCGGGGCCGATGAAGACGGGATGCCAAATGCCAATTGAGACAAAATGCGATGCGCGCATGGCCAGGTCGGGCATGCTGGCCGCTGGGCCTGGTCGTTCGCCCGGTGGGTGCTGGCTGGGTCGGAGATGTCGACTCGTGGACGTCGGATCGGGTCTGGGTGTGATTATACGGCGGTGACGATCGGTGTCTAACGGTCGGTGGTGCGGCGTCAGTGTGTAACGTGTCGTGCTGTGAGCAATGTGCGACTGAGAGCGAAACTGCCTCTGCCTTGCTCTCTGGCAGCGCCTTCGGACATTGCTTGGGAGAGGCCCGTCGGTGTTCGGTGGTGGCAAGCGTGCTGACCGATCCATCCACGCGATGTATCTCGATGTACTTGCGCACACAGAGCTATTGGCCTGGGCCGGCATTATCTAGAAGCAGTCCTGATTCGGAGCTGTCGCTGAAGAACGACGGCTCACAACGAGAGGCACGAGACGAGGTCGAGGGAGAATCAGAACTGATCTGGGACTCGATTGTGTGTGGTGGATATTGTTTGGTCTGGCGACGACGAAGAGTTGAGGTCAAAATTTCCCCAGAAAGACATCGCCAATGACGGCAGGAATGGGAAACGGGAAACAACGCCTAGAGCAGAGCACTGAAGAGGGAGCTTTGGCGCAGGCTTGATTCGCAGCTGCCTATCGATAACGTCCCGAAGGCTGCAGGTGGATCTCCCGAGCTGCGAAGAACGAGCTTTGATTGGAGAAACGAGCACCTTGCTGGCCGAAATCTGGAAAAAATTCCAGCAAGCAGCAACGGCACGGCAGAAACCCCTGGGCGCAGGGGCCATAGCAGGGTACGTATCCCCGCTGTGTGGGATCGGTACCTGAAGCCCCGGCGCGTTCCCGGCGTTGGTCGATGTATCTTTCGCAACTTGGTGCCGGTGGATCAAGGGATGCTGCAGGTTGACGTTTGTTCCCTCTCCAGTCCTCAACTTTTTTTTCTCCCCCCTCGTCGTCTCTGTCGTCTTGCTTGGGGTTTGGGGTTTCCAATTCGGCCATGGCTTAGCCGGCAGAGCGAGAATTGGGGACAGATCAACTCTGAATATTGCCAACCTGACCCAACCCATGGCCGAGATTGGGCTAGGCGGGTTGCTGGAAACGCAAGGAGCTGGAGCCAGAGCTCTGGAAGTTGAGATGAGAGGCGCGAGCTTGGCGACGACCCTCGAGAGTCGGGAGAGACATGGACAAGGACTGTTGCAGCCCGCTGGTCCGCCACGCCCACGCACGCCCACGCCCACCACCACATGCCCACGCCCAGCCCAGCCAGGAGCTTCCCCAACACCCCGGCCATTGGTTGAGGGAGGGGATTTGAATTGATTGATGCTGGATGGACGGATGGATGGACGGGTGGAAGGGGGCCGCATATTCCAACAATGCAAAGCGTGCTAAAAGCTGTGAGCGCAAGCTGTAGGGCCGGTAGTCTGGGCGAGGCGTCGGCCAATGTTTTTTTTCCCCTTCACTTGGGAGGGACGAAGCAGCACTTGCGCAGGAGACGCACACAGCATCAGCAGCATCGGTCCTCTCTGCGCACACACAGACTCGACCAAGCCCCCTGTTGCTGGGTGTACTATGCAGTACCTGGCGCTCTCCTGACTGCTGCCAGGAGAGAGCACGGCACCGGTAGAAGCAGAAACGGAGCCAAGGCGGGGGCTCTTGGGCTGGCGTCTGGTCTGGTCGGGTCTCAAGATGGTGATGCGTGGGAGATTTTGGCGGAGGATGAGGACGGGACTCAGGACGACGATCTGGTCTAGTCGGTGGAAGGAGTCCGTCGCCCGGTGGAAAGAGGTACTTGGGAGAGGTACCCGCTGGAAGGCGCCGATGCAGGTACCTCGATCGGGAACCTGATGTACCTTCCCTGCTCAGAGCACCTCGTTCGGGGCTGCGCCTTGCCTTCCTTGCCTTGCCTTGCCTGGCCTTCTCTCCATCGACGCGGGAAAGAGCATCTCAGACCTGCCTCACTCAGACCTTCCAGCTGTGATCCTTCCTTGCCTTGCCTCGCCTTGCCGCACTTGCGTGCTTACCTTGCCTTACTTTCTGTACACGTACACATTGTCTTGGTAACCACCTGCACTTACCTTAGGCAAGGCCGAGTGAGGTATCGTGAACTGAATATAACAGCCAGGTGCGCCTGCGTCGCTCCTTCCATCTGCGCGACCCAGCATCTTCTTTCCTCTCCTTCTCTCCCCCCGTCCCCGGCGCTGTCCGTAATCTTCATCGTGCCTCCCACCGAACCTCTCCTCCTTCTTGACCGAAAAGAGGCAGAGCGACAACGAAAAGCCTCCCCGGCCGGCGGCAGTGTCGAGGGAAATTTAATTCACCCACTTACATACTCCAAGTACGGAAATCCCACTGTCACTCTCACTCAGCACGTCACCCCAATCTCACCTCCCAACACACGCTATTACGACCCCAATCAGCCCTTCCCGGCACCCATCTTTTTTTTTTGTCCAGTCCCGATATACCTCCATCTCCAGAAAAAGGTACTTGCATCCGTGACATCTGTCAGCTCCAACAACCCCGGTCACCAAAGTCACTTTCCCCTGCACTTCCACCTCACATTCCCTCAACTGAACCCCGGAACACCCGTCGACTCCTGGTCCCCAGCACCACCGTCCACGCAGTTGCAGTTCAGCAGTCCACACCAACAATCCACTTCATCCAAAAAGTCCACAGACGCAGTCCCTCTCTGCCCGAATACAATAACACCACGCTGCTCCCTCGCCATCCCGACGGTGGCTCCCCTTCTTTGCTCCTCTTTCCCACTCTCTCCCTTCCATTCTCCCTTTTCTGACACTCTTGTTTTTATAGAACTTCTGTCCTAGCCACAAGACAGAAGAAGGAAGCTCTTGTCTCACAAAGCTTTCCAAATCAACCAGGTACGTCTTGGAGTTGATGTCGCTGCTCTGCTACCGAGTGGCTGTTGGCTGCCCTGCACACCGAAAGACACCCCTCGCTCGCTGTCCCTAGCCTATGCTCGTGGCCCAGCCTGTCGCTGCGTCTCCCGCCGCACCGCTCTCCCTCACAAATGTTCTGCCGCGGCGGCGATCGCACCCCTGGCATTCCCCCCCATTTTCCCCTCCTGCGCTCGCTGGCGGTGGTCTCTGCTTCCCCAACAAGAAACTTTTTGTGGTTTCGTGGCTAACATGATACTTTCCCGCCTTTTCTAGAGACCCGAACAATCTCTGTCCTACAACCCCGTCAACCATTGCTCTGCGAATACCCTGTTCTGTTTAGTTGCAGAGCCCGACTATACGAATTAATCTCCTGCTCGAATCTCCCTCCTTCGAGCAACCTCTCCCGACTTGCGTCGTCTGCCGAATTAAGCTCCTGGAGCTCACCCGATTCATGACGGTCACCCCCTAAGATACCCGCAACACCTCACCACACACCGCAATCATGACCGAAATCACAGCAGCCAACGGCTCCGGCCGGACCGTACCCCACGTCAACGGCAAGGCGACGTACGCCGAGAAGCACAAGATCGCCGACCACTTCATTGGCGGCAACAAGCTGGCCAACGCCCCGGCCTCCAAGGTCAAGGACTTTGTCGCCCAGCAAGATGGTCACACCGTCATCACCAACGTGCGTAGAGATCTGAACCCTCTGACTGCGTAGGAAGCGTAGACCGGGCAAGCTGACGAGGCCCGAATACAGGTTTTGATCGCCAACAACGGTATTGCCGCCGTCAAGGAGATCCGTTCGGTGCGAAAATGGGCGTACGAGACGTTCGGCGACGAGAAGGCCATTCAGTTCACTGTCATGGCTACCCCCGAAGATTTGGCTGCCAACGCCGATTACATTCGCATGGCTGACCATTACGTCGAAGTCCCCGGTGGCACCAACAACCACAACTACGCCAACGTCGACTTGATTGTCGATATTGCCGAGCGTATGGATGTCCACGCTGTTTGGGCTGGATGGTAAATATTCCCGTACCCCTCTAGACCCAACAATCGCTAATCAGGTTTCCACAGGGGTCACGCATCCGAGAACCCCAAGCTTCCCGAGTCCCTTGCCGCCTCCCCCAAGAAGATCGTCTTCATCGGTCCCCCAGGATCTGCGATGCGATCTCTTGGTGACAAGATTTCCTCAACAATCGTTGCACAGCACGCTGAGGTGCCCTGCATTCCCTGGTCAGGAACCGGTGTTGACGAGGTCGAGGTGGATAGCCATGGCATCGTCACCGTTGCCGACAACGTCTACTCCAAGGGATGCGTTACCTCATGGCAGGAGGGTCTGGAGAAGGCCAAGTCCATTGGCTTCCCCGTCATGATCAAGGCTTCCGAGGGTGGTGGTGGTAAGGGTATTCGTAAGGCTCTCTCCGAGGAGGGCTTCGAGCAACTCTACAAGGCCGCCGCAAGCGAAATTCCGGGTTCGCCCATCTTCATCATGAAGTTGGCTGGCAACGCGAGACATTTGGAGGTCCAGCTGCTCGCTGATCAGTACGGCAACAACATCTCTCTCTTCGGCAGAGATTGTTCCGTCCAGCGTCGTCACCAGAAGATTATCGAGGAGGCTCCCGTCACCATTGCCAAGGACATCACTTTCAAGGCCATGGAGGAGGCTGCCGTTCGTCTCGGAAGACTCGTCGGATACGTCTCGGCCGGTACCGTCGAGTACCTGTACTCGCACGCCGACGACAAGTTCTACTTCCTCGAGCTTAACCCTCGTCTCCAGGTCGAGCATCCTACTACCGAGATGGTCAGTGGTGTCAACCTGCCCGCTGCTCAGCTTCAGATTGCCATGGGTATTCCCCTGCACAGAATCCGCGACATCCGTCTCCTGTACGGTGTTGATCCCAGGACATCCACTGAGATCGACTTCGAGTTCAAGCACGAGGGCAGCGAGAAGACGCAGCGCCGTCCCAGACCCAAGGGTCACACCACTGCTTGCAGAATTACCTCTGAGGACCCTGGTGAAGGTTTCAAGCCCTCCAACGGTGTCATGCACGACCTGAACTTCAGGAGTAGTTCCAACGTCTGGGGTTACTTCTCCGTCAGTACCGCTTCCAGTATCCACAGCTTCTCCGACTCTCAGTTCGGTCACATTTTCGCCTACGGTGAGAACCGTGCTGCTTCCAGAAAGCACATGGTTGTTGCTCTGAAGGAGTTGAGCATTCGTGGTGACTTCAGAACCACCGTTGAGTACCTCATCAAGCTTTTGGAAACTGAGGCTTTCGAGGATAACACCATCACCACCGGCTGGCTCGACGAGCTCATCACCAAGAAGCTGACTGCTGAGCGGCCCGACCCCATGCTGGCTGTCGTTTGCGGTGCCGTCACCAAGGCTCACCTTGCTAGCGAGGAGTGCATGACCGAGTACCGCACCAGCTTGGAGAAGGGTCAGGTTCCTTCCAAGGACATTCTCAAGACCGTCTTCGCGATTGACTTCATCTACGAGGGTTTCCGCTACAAGTTCACTGCTACCCGCGCTAGCATGGACTCCTACCACCTTTTCATCAACGGCTCCAAGTGCTCCGTCGGTGTCCGTGTTCTCAGTGACGGTGGTCTCCTGATTCTATTGGACGGTCGCAGTCACAGCGTGTACTGGAAGGAGGAGGTCGGTGCCACTCGTCTGTCCGTTGACGGCAAGACCTGCTTGCTCGAGCAGGAGAATGACCCCACCCAGCTGCGCACCCCCTCTCCCGGTAAGCTCGTCAAGTACCTGGTCGAGAACGGTGAGCACGTCAAGGCTGGCCAGAGCTTCGCTGAGGTTGAGGTCATGAAGATGTACATGCCTTTGATCGCGGCCGAGGATGGTATCGTCCAGCTCATCAAGCAGCCGGGAGCTACTCTCGAGGCTGGCGACATTCTGGGTATCCTTGCTCTGGATGACCCCAGCCGCGTCAAGCAGGCCCAGCCGTTCGTCGGTCAGCTTCCCACCTACGGAGAGCCCGTTGCGGTTGGTACCAAGCCCGCACAGAGGTTTGCCGTCTTGCACAACACCCTCAAGAACATTCTGCTCGGCTACGACAACTCCGTCATCATGGCTGCCACCCTCAAGCAGCTCATTGAGGTTCTCCGCAACCCTGAGCTGCCCTACAGCGAGTGGAATGCTCAGTTCGCTGCCCTCCACAGCCGTATGCCTCAGAAGCTGGACAGCCAGTTCTCCCAGATTGTCGACCGTGCCAAGGCCCGTCACGCGGAATTCCCCGCCAAGGCCTTGCAGAAGGCTTTCCTGAAGTTCCTCGACGAGCATGTTGCTGCCGGTGATGCTGACCAGCTCAAGGCTACTCTGGCTCCCCTGAACGAGTGCCTCGAGTCCTGGTCCGAGGGCCAGAAGGGCCACGAGCTCATTGTCATCAAGAACCTGTTGGCCTCTTACATCGACATCGAGCGTCTCTTCACTGGCCACGGCACCCAGGAGGACAGCGTCATCCTCAAGCTCCGTGACCAGAACAAGGACGACATCCGCAAGGTTGTCCAGACTGTCCTGTCTCACAGCCGTGTTGGTGCCAAGAGCTCCCTGATCCTTGCCATTCTCGAGGAGTACCGCCCGAACAAGCCGAACGTTGGAAACATCGCCAAGTACCTCCGTCCTGCTCTGCAGCAGTTGACTGAGCTCCAGTCCTCTCGCACGACCTCCAAGGTCTCCCTGAAGGCCCGTGAGATCATGATCCAGTGCTCCCTTCCTTCCCTCGAGGAGCGCACTGCTCAGATGGAGCACATTCTTCGTTCCTCTGTTGTCGAGTCTCGTTACGGTGAGGCTGCCTGGGACCACCGTGAGCCTAGCCTTGATGTCATCAAGGAGGTCGTTGACTCCAAGTACACCGTCTTCGACGTTCTGACTCTCTTCTTCGCTCACGAGGACCCCTGGGTTTCCCTCGCCGCCCTCGAGGTTTACGTCCGCCGTGCCTACCGTGCGTACATCCTCAAGCAGATTGAGTACCACTCCGATGAGTCCGACACTCCCCTTTTCTGCACTTGGGACTTTGCTCTCCGCAAGATTGGCCAGAGCGAGTACGGTCTGCCCCTGCAGTCTGCCGCTCCCTCTTCTCCCGCCACTCCCAGCGGTGGCTCTTTCGACTTCAAGCGCATCCACTCCATCAGCGACATGTCCTACCTCAACCACAAGTGGGATTCCGAGCCTAACCGCAAGGGTGTCATCGTCCCCGTCAAGTACCTCGATGATGCTGAGGATTTGCTCGGCAAGGCTCTTGAGACCCTTGCCGTCTCCGACAAGGCTAGAAAGCGTAGCACGCCTGGTCTCATCCCTGACCTGAGTGGCAAGCGTAAGCCTGCTGCCCCCAAGGTCGACTCTGACGAGCTTTCCGCCGTCATCAACGTCGCCGTCAGGGACTCTGAGAGCCAGAGTGACCAGGAGATTCTATCCCGCATCGTCCCCATCGTGGAGCAGTTCAAGGATGAGCTCCTGTCCCGCAACGTTCGCCGCATCACCTTCATCTGCGGTCGCAACGATGGTTCTTATCCCGGCTACTACACCTTCCGTGGCCCCGAGTACATCGAGGATGACAGCATTCGTCACAGCGAGCCCGCTCTTGCTTTCCAGCTTGAGCTTGGCCGTCTCGCCAAGTTCCACATCAAGCCCGTCTTCACCGAGAACAAGAATATCCACGTCTACGAGGGTATTGGCAAGGCCGTCGACGGTGACAAGCGCTACTTCACTCGCGCCGTCATCCGTCCCGGCCGCCTCCGTGACGAGATCCCTACTGCTGAGTACCTCATCTCTGAGGCTGACCGCGTCATCAACGACATTTTCGATGCCCTTGAGATTATCGGCAACAACAACTCCGATTTGAACCAGGTCTTCATCAACTTCACTCCTGTCTTCCAGCTTCACCCCTCGGAGGTCGAGCAAAGCCTTCAGGGCTTCCTGGACCGCTTCGGTGCCCGCGCCTGGCGCCTTCGTGTCGCTCAGGTTGAGATCCGCATTATCTGCACCGACCCCCAGACCGGCGTTCCCTACCCTCTGCGTGTCATCATCACCAACACCTCCGGTTACGTTGTTGATGTCGACATTTACGCCGAGCGCAAGTCTGAGAAGGGCGAGTGGGTCTTCAACTCCATTGGTGGCACCAAGGAGAAGGGTCCCATGCACTTGCTGCCTGTCTCGACTCCTTACGCTACCAAGAACCCTTTGCAGCCCAAGCGTTACAAGGCTCACCTGATGGGTACCCAGTACGTCTACGATTTCCCTGAGCTCTTCCGCCAGGCCATCCAGAACACCTGGACCCAGATGGTCAAGAAGCACAGCACTCTTGGTACCCAACAGCCCAAGGCTGGTGAATGCGTCTCGTACACTGAGCTTGTCCTTGATGACAAGGACAACCTCCAGGAGGTCAACCGCGAGCCTGGCACCAACACCTGCGGTATGGTTGGTTGGATCTTCAACGCCAAGACCCCCGAGTACCCCAAGGGTCGCAAGTTCATTGTTGTCGCCAACGATATTACCTACATGATCGGTTCCTTCGGACCCAAGGAGGACAACTTCTTCTATAAGTGCACTGAGCTCGCCCGCAAGCTTGGTATCCCCCGCATCTACCTCTCCGCCAACTCCGGTGCTCGTCTTGGTGTCGCCAACGAGCTCATGCCTTACTTCAAGGTTGCGTGGAACGATGCCAACAAGCAGGATTCCGGCTTCAAGTACTTGTACCTCGACGAGGATGCCAAGAAGCGTTTCGCCAAGGATGTCATCACCGAGGAGGTTTCCGAGGATGGAGAGAAGCGCCACAAGATCGTTACCATTGTCGGTTCCGAGGATGGTCTCGGTGTCGAGTGCCTGAGAGGCTCTGGTCTCATCGCCGGTGCCACCAGCAAGGCCTACAACGATATCTTCACCGTCACCTTGGTGACGTGCCGCTCTGTCGGTAAGTATAACATGATGTTTTCCAAGTGGATATGGCTAATAAGGGAACAGGTATTGGTGCTTACCTCGTCCGTCTTGGACAGCGTGCTGTTCAGATTGAGGGCCAGCCCATCATCCTTACTGGTGCCCCTGCCTTGAACAATGTTCTTGGTCGTGAGATCTACACCTCCAACCTCCAGCTTGGTGGTACCCAGATCATGTACCGCAACGGTGTCTCCCACATGACCGGCGCCGACGATTTCGATGGAGTCTCCAAGATTGTCGAGTGGATGTCCTTCATCCCCCAGAGCCGCGGCAACCCGGTTCCCATCAGCCCCAGTGTTGACAGCTGGGACCGTGACGTCGTCTACACGCCTCCGCAGAAGCAGCCTTACGACGTCAGGTGGATGATCCACGGTCGCACCGACGAGGACGGCACCTTCGAGTCCGGTCTCTTCGACAAGGACTCCTTCGTCGAGACTCTCGGCGGATGGGCTCGCACCGTCGTTGTCGGTCGTGCTCGCCTTAACGGTATCCCCATGGGTGTTATTGCCGTTGAGACCCGCACTGTCGAGAATATCACTCCTGCCGACCCCGCCAACCCCGACTCCATCGAGCAGGTCACCAACGAGGCCGGTGGTGTTTGGTACCCCAACTCCGCCTTCAAGACTGCCCAGGCTATCAACGACTTCAACAATGGTGAGCAGCTGCCTCTCATGATCCTCGCCAACTGGAGAGGTTTCTCTGGTGGTCAGCGCGACATGTACAACGAGGTTCTCAAGTACGGTTCTTACATCGTCGACGCCCTCGTCAAGTACGAGCAGCCCGTCTTCGTCTACATTCCTCCCTTCGGTGAGCTTCGTGGTGGCTCTTGGGTCGTCGTTGACCCCACCATCAACCCCACTTACATGGAGATGTACGCCGACGTCGATGCCCGTGGTGGTGTCCTCGAGCCCGAGGGTATCATCGGTATCAAGTACCGCAAGGACAAGCAGCTTGAGACCATGGCCCGCCTTGACCCCGTCTACGCCTCTCTTAAGAAGCAGATGACCGCAGACCTTCCCAAGGAGCAGGCCGATGAGCTCAAGAAGAAGATGACCATCCGCGAGAAGCAGCTTCTGCCCGTCTACTCCCAGATCGCTGTTCAGTTTGCCGACCTTCACGACCGTGCCGGCCGCATGAAGGCCAAGGGTGTCATCCGTGACCAGCTGGAGTGGAGCAACTCTCGTCGCTACTTCTACTGGCGCCTGCGCCGCCGTCTCAACGAGGAGTACCTCCTCAAGCGCATGAACTCTACCATTGTCACCTCCGGACCTGGCTCCGACCGCACCCAGACTCCCGAGGCTCGCCAGCGCAACCTCCAGTTCCTTGAGTCCTGGTCTGGCGTTGTCAACTTCGCCACCAACGACCGCGAGGTTTCTGAGTGGTACGAGGGCAACCGCAAGTCAATCACGGAGAGAATCGAGGCTGTTAAGGCTGACAACTTGGCCACTGAGCTGAGCGCCATCTTGAGGAACAACGCCAACGCTGGCATGCGTGGTGTCCGCGAAGTTCTCCGCACCATGCCTCCTGAGGAGCGTGACCAGCTCCTCAAGTATCTGAGGGATTAAGTATATGTGGATTGGTTGGCGTATGGGTAATGGCATTAGATGTGTTTGGGATGATTATGACTATGTATGAGCATTATTCTGCCGTGTGTTAAGATAGATTTCAATGTTGGGATAACTTCCCGTGTAATGATACGACGTATTTACATTTAGCACTCTGGCCTTGGTTCTTGTGATGATAAAAGTTTGCCCCGCCTGAACTAAAGCGACTACTAACGACGTTCTTCCTGAGGCTTCAATCAGCAAGGGTCATGCGTCGTCTCCTGATCGCCGATGTCTGTATGTCTTATCTCCGATAAGTTTTCTACCCTCTCACACCACCACGCGAGATTAAGCGGGACGAATGACACATCTCCCACATCGAAGAGCCAGGATCAGATCCTGCTGTCGGCGATGGATCTTTGACATGCGATGGTGGTATCCCACCGGCGGGTGAAGGCGGCTCGGAGGGGCGCATAAGCTGATGAAGAACGGCATGATGTCGTGTTGCGTGGCGGAGGAATTGCACCGCACGCATGCGGGCTGCGGCGTGCTAGCTAGGTCTGTATTTGCGTACAATGTATTTGACGTCTGACATTCCCCAGGACTGCGTTAAGATGGGAATATCC
Source organism: Colletotrichum sp. SAR11_239 (assembly GCA_025328985.1). Classification (NCBI taxonomy): domain Eukaryota; kingdom Fungi; phylum Ascomycota; class Sordariomycetes; order Glomerellales; family Glomerellaceae; genus Colletotrichum; species Colletotrichum sp. SAR11_239. The sequence continues at coordinate 762,387 of JAKMWZ010000001.1, forward strand.
ATTGGGAACCGGCTGATGTTAACGTGACTTTGGGGACTTGTGTGGATTGAGATGCTATTTATTTGCGTGTACAGCGTGTAGTATAACATGCTGCGCGACTTGTATATTCGCACAAGTTATTGGTCGATGCGTCTATGCGTATAGTAGTGGGCTTTTTGATTTTTCTTTCCACTTCCACCTAGGTTTTGCTAATACTCTAGAAAGTGAAAGTCTTCTTGAATGATAAACTTCGAGATACTAACAGATCGATGCCATTTGGCCTTGTCTCACAAATTATATCGAATTGAAGAGCATCGGATCATGTTAGGTGCTCCGTGGTTGCCGATTGAGAGATTTTCCAGTCTTGGTCGAGGACGGAAAAAGCCTTTCGGATTTCGGATATCAGAATAAGTCCAGGCCATGTTGCTCGCGGAAAGCTGCCGTTCTGTGTACAGGGGGGGTAGAGACATCGCGGAGGGAGCCCGTACTACGTAGGACCCATCGGCCAAAAGCCGACGGGATAGTACTCGTCCCCCCCACCGAACTGGATCTCTTTGACTTCGAGGCTTAATCTGACGGCGTCGCGGTCTTGGCGAGGTTTGTAAGAGGATTGCTGCATTGGGTAGGTGAGCCGCGTGGGATCCTTGGATGGAGGACTGTCAAACTTACGATTGGGGATCGGCCCCTGGATGGATGGTTAGAGGGTGGGACTTCGGGCCGGCCCATTTTCTTTGTCCGAGGGGCGGGTTTGATCTGATAAGATGGGAGGTGGCCAATTAGCGGGAGGTGGGCTTGTTATGGTTTTGTCTTGGGCTTGGGATTGGAGTTGGCGAGTGCTGTTTTGGTTTGGGAGGTGCTTCGGATCTCGATGGGCTGAGATGTTTCCAGGCTTGGCTGCCGCCGATTGTGGAAAAACAGAAAACCTACGAATGACGAAGACCGACTCGTCACGAAGGATGTTGTCAACTTTGTCCAGCTGAATTTCAGGGCAGTGATGAGAAGATGGTCTCGCATCAAGGATGCTAACAATGAAGAGGTTGGAACACGGACGGGGCCGGATGCCCCCAACTATCCTCGTACCATCCATCCCGTGGGCGGTTAAGTTGTCTCCTTTCAGGAAGTGGGTAAACATCCAACCTCCGTCAGGTCAAGGTCGGGTGAGCCTTGGCATGAGGGTCGGTCTCCGATGCGTATTACGGTGGGATGAGATCTCCGGGCATGCTGGGAGATCTTATGAACAGAGACCCTCCTTCCTCGATCTTCTGTGGAGGTTTGTGTGCAGAATATCGGTCGCAGACTGCTGACTTCCCTCTCTCTTGCTGTAAATCTAGGGGCATCCTGCACACACCCACGATGCCCGCCGCGTTGAAGTCGATATCTAAGCAGGCGCTGGCCATGGCTAACGCGCGCTCCCGCACGAGCTTCGACGTCGAGAAGCTCACCAACCTCATCTACGGCGGGGCGTCTGTCGTCCGCGCTCGGCGCGCGGCTTGGGCGAGGGTCGAGAAGGCGCTCGGGACGGATGATACGTCGCGTCTGCCAGGACACTATGCCAAGACGAGCCGCGAGGATCTGTAAGTTCCATCTCAAACATCCCCCTTCTTTCCCGTAAATGACCACTGTGTTGACCAAGAGCGTGCCCCAGATACCTCGACGGCCTCCGCATGGGCCGCGCCGTGTGGGAAGACCGCCGGACGCACAACCACGCCCACTTCGACTGGCTCACGCCGCGCTACACGCTCTTCAACTACTCCCCCTTCGGCCTCTCGCCGGCCATGTTCGTCAAGATGCTGCAGCTGATGGCGACGCCGGCGCAGCAGGCGCGCTGGCTCGCACCTGCGCTCGCGGGGCGGATTAACGGCGCGTATGTGCAGACGGAGCTGGGCCACGGGACGTTTGTGCGCGGGCTTGAGACGGTGGCGGAGTTTGACCCCGCGACGGACGAGTTTGTGATAAGGTCGCCTGGGGGCGCGGCGAGTACGAAGTTCTGGCCGGGGAGTCTTGCGTTCTCGGCGTCGCATGCGATTGTTATGGCGCGGTTGGTTACACGGGGTAGGGATGAGGGGGTGCATCCGTTCATGGTGCAGTTGAGGGACGTGGAGATGGGGCGGCCGGTGGAGGGGGTCGAGTTGGGGGATATCGGGGTCAAGATGAGCCATAATCAGAACGATAACGGGTTTGTGAGGTTTGAGGGGGTGAGGGTGCCGAGAGGGAATATGTTGATGGCGCAGGCGGCGGTTGGGCGGGACGGGGTGTATGAGAAGAGGGAGGGGACACATGAGAAGGCTGCGTATGGGACGATGATGGTGACGAGGTCGAAGATGACGTGGGTTAACGGGGTGCAGCTTGCTGCGGCCGCGACGATTGCGACGAGGTACTCGGCGGTGAGGGTGCAAGGGACGCTGCCTTTTGGGAAGGGGGATGACGAGGAGGTTCCGTTGATGAGCTTCCGCAGCCAGCATTTTCGGCTGTTGACGTTGGTGGCGAAGGCATATGGTATCTTGTTTTCGTCGAAGTATATTGAGGAGGTTCATCGGGAGTTTGAGCGGAGGAGCGAGGAGGGCGACTTTTCAACGATGACGGACGCGCATGCGCTCATCTCCGGGATGAAGGCGTGGTCGTCGGCGATTGCGTCTGAGGGAACGGAGGATGCGAGAAGGGCTTGTGGTGGACAAGGGTATCTTGTCACTTCGGGTCTGCCGGAGCTGGTGCAGACTTCTGCGATGATGTGTACTGGAGAAGGGGATACGCATGTGCTGTTTCAGCAGTTGGCGAGGTATATGATGAAGTTCACAGGGTTTGCAGGGAAGGCAGGGGAGCAGGAGTTGCCTGGGGACCTGAGGTATCTTGCGGCGCCGTATACGAGGCGATGTACGGAGGCCGACTTCAGGGATCCGAGGGATGAGAAGACTCAGCTGTTGATCTTCCAACACCGGGCTCAGAGGTTGGTTGATCGGGCGGCGAGAGGACTGAGGAGGGGAGTGGAGAAGGGGAAGACAAAGGGAGAGGCGTGGAATGAGTGTGTCATGGGGTTGATGAGTGCTGCGAGAGCACATACCGAGTATCTGATCTTAAGGGAGTTTGTCGGAGCCGTAGAAAAGGTCGAGGATGAAGAGCTGAAGTGTGTATTGGAGAGGCTGAGATCGGTATTTGCGTTGTCGACGATTGTGAACCCGCAGTCGGCAGATGCTTTGACCTTTGTTGAGGATGGGTTCTTGTCGGAGGAGCAGCTGGATGAGATTCGGCATACGCTCGGAAGGCTGTTGGACGAGCTTCTCCCGGATGCAATCGGGCTTACTGATGCATGGGACTTCACCGACGCTGGGTTGGGCAGCGCGATCGGGAGAAAGGACGGAGAGGCGTATGAAACGCTCATGAGTTGGACAAGGCAGCTGCCCATCAACAAAATGGTGAAGAGAAACGGAGGCGTTCATCCCGAGGCTTGGAGGAAATACATCAGGCCTGCCCTGAAGGGCGTTGAAGAAGACAAGAAGGAGTCGGTGGGAAATGGCATTGAGTTCACGCCTTATGAGAGGGAACATCAGATGATGATGGCTGGGAAGGCTGCTGAAGTATTGTAAATACGTTTCTAATGACTGACTGGACCTTGTTGCTAAGCAATCGCAATTTTTGTTTCAGTCAAGTGTTCTCCTTGGGCATCAGCCGGCCGCAAAGCGCTGGGATAAACGAATCCAATTCCTACTCTTTTGTATCTTCCCAGGGTTTCGTCCACTTCCTGTACCAAAAGCCCCCAGTAAACCATTTCGCAACTCCCAACCGTGAGGAGATCATGGCAATTGACCTAAGCAGTCAGCGGTGTCGGGAGAAAGCGAAGCTCATCGCAGAAAACCTACCGAGCCGCAATGTGAACATGAACCATGGCCTGGTATGCTGGTGGTTACGTCGCAATGACAGGAGGGTATTGCGCGGTGTATCATGTCATCGCCCAGGAAATGGAGATTGCTTTGAATAGGAAGTCAGCCGCGTTCAAAGAAGCCTCGAAAGATAGTCTCCTACCATATATCAAAAATCGGCCGGCGAACCGAAGCCATGACGAGGAACTGGATGTTGTGGGTCGGGAATTCTTGATCAAGCCTTGCTACCCCAATAATCTTGCCATCCGTTGTACTGTATGAATCGTGCATTAGGAAATCTTTCATCTTCTTACCGGGTTCTCCAGAGTTGAGTGAGGAGAACGCCAGCTCAATATTTTCAGATCTTTGTAGGCTTGACGCGATGCTGGCATGTGTCACTTCCTCGGACAGATGATTGACACAGCACTCTTGCAGCGGAGTAAGCTCCACACTGAGCATTTGACCCTTTGCTTGCACCAGTCCCGAGTCCATTAGCTCCAGGTTCGCGATATCGTCCCGGCTCTCTAGCCTAATTGGGATGCTGTTGTAGGATCCCAAAGGCCACCTTTTCGCACCCCCTGAGGCGGCCCATGACCATGATGGCAGCTCTGGTAGATACTCATCGTCATTGGACATTTCTATCGGCAGCCAAAGAAGTTGTTCGAGCAATTGTGCTTTCCAAACGCCGAACTTGAACATAGTATCAATGACCTCGAGAGCCGGCCTGCCTCCCGCAACGTTATTTCCAGCTGATGCGGTTTTCTCGTCTGTGAACATGTAGCGGAATAAGTTAGATGCGCCAGTTGTCTCAGTCGCAATGCCGCGGATCGCAACTAGTCGATCGGAAGGATAGGTGAGGACCTTCCCGGTATATTCGCTCAACAGTGCCAACCAAGAACTTGAAAGAACTTGAGGCTTTGAGTAATTCCATTGTTCGTTATACTCGCGATGCGAACACGCCCATGACATGCCCCCTGGCATGAACAAGACTTTCCTGTTGGCGAAGTACCACTCTTGATAGGCCCAAGCTCGCTGATGTAGTGGACCATATGAAGGTGCTGCTGGCTCTTGAGGAAGTATCGCCAAGTTGTACTCTCCCTGCGAAGATGTAGCTCTTCCCGTCACAAGAGAGTATGGCGAATATGGTAACGTAAATATCTCAGGATGAGGTCGTTTTGTGATGAACAGCCCCTCAGTCGAGTCCCTTGAGCCAGCAGCGGCGAGAACGAGTGTGGCGTTCTTGTAGATTGATCCCATGTTTTCGGACTCTCGAAGCCATTCTTCGGCATCATCTTGTACGATACATAGAGAATCGATCCATAAATATTCGATTTGAAGAGTCGAGACGAGGTACACTGCATCCCGAAATGTTGCCGGCAGTTGATCAAATGGGATCTCTGCCATTCGAGCTTCGAGGTTTTGCCGCGTTGTCCGTAACGGCTGCTTATTGATAGGACCCCAACAGTGGCTTAGAGCGCAGTAGGATCCATGTGAGTCTTTTGTTTGAATGAGCCTAACCGATATGCGATTGCTTGTATCCTTAGTGATGGAGAGAACCCGTGTTGGTAGCTTTGAGGCCTTGGCAGTGATTGGAGCCAAAGGCCCCGCCTCAGCGTCGCAAGACCCGTCTAGGCATGGTCTGGAGACTGGATGACCTTCAATGCAATGATGTAACCATTCTCTTATATGACTTGCGGTTTTCGCTGGATCATCATCCAGAAGTGGTGGCCGAGTGGTTATCAGTTTAGACGCAGGTGTGTCTGTACTCAGTCGCCGGGGTTAGACTAGACTTCCCGCCCAACTCGTTCCGCAAGGACTTGCTTGCCTTTTGAAGCCCAGACGGCCAACCTCAATGGTCGCAGTTTGGGCGACATCTTCCAACTGAAACTAAGACTCGAAAAAGGATCTTTGCTCATTCCCGAGAGAAAACACTTAGATGCCTCGACGTTGACATCATGCTGACCTCCGGGCTTATCTGGAGCATCATAGTCCGACCCGTATCCATCTTTCAGAAATCGATGAACATGAAGGCAGAGCTGACACACCGAGGAAAACTCTTGCACAAGTCTCCGTCTCTTGAGGCTGAACGTCTTGCTAAATGCGGTGATTGTCCTCGGAGGCGGGAAAAAGTCGAAGAACTCATAGCAGCCGGGACAGTAACCCAATTCATTGACGACCAGGGTCATGTCCCCGAACGCATAGGCGGCATCCATCGGATATACAACCAACGCCCGACTGAAAGCTGCCACATCAGTGACGCACCGGCTTGAGCTGTTGTGCAAAATTGCGCGGTGATTTTGGAAAAAAAGAGGGGTTTAGGCTGATGCTCCCCTGGTCTTAGTGGGTGCCATCTGACAGGGTGCATCAAGAGAAGTCGCCTGATTGGTCTGCACTCTTATCGTGCATACGCGTGGAGATTTCCAGCTGGTGTAGCGTTGTGGGAGGGTCTGAACTAGCGCTTTTCTATCGCCAGCTGAGTTCCAACGATCACTTACACTACAAGACATCATATGAAGGGGAAACTCAGTGACAAAGCTCGCAGTGCCGACATTTCGGGTTCTATTTTCTAAGTGGGACCAGTGCCTGGGTTTCAGAGGAAATGCGTGGGTAACGCTAGATCAATATTTTCCATCGTGGTTCCATGTTAACTCTGCCATCATAACGCCGGCAGTAGTTATGATCAGCACGTCTTGGCATTGTTGAAGCTTGCTTTGCAGAAAGCGCTGCAGCTCTGATTGTCTTCAACCTGTGAGAAGCTTTGACACGACGACCCAAGCTGGCAAGAGCACCTCTGCAACGGACCGTTAGAAAATTTGAATAGAATAGAACCGGGCTTGTAAAAATTGGGGATTTGAGATAACAAAAACCAAGAGCAACAGCAGACAAAAAACTTGAGGTGTGGAATTGTCAAGGTGGGTTTGGCTTACGTGTAGTGCGTACGCGTTTCCCGCGAAGATTGAAAGGGTGACGGCAATAATTGAGAACTTCATGTTGTCTGTGACGGTGTAGTAAGCTTGAAAGGTGACGGTTTATTGAGTTGAAGCCGCTTCGGTGTATGTGTGGATTCAGACGAGGGTAGATGCGCCGATGCGTGCGAGATCTGCCGGGAGAGCAGCAGAATAAATAATTTGGACAATCTGATCCAGCACCGCGATGCTAGTTCTGAGTCCCATCCGGTTGCCAAGAAACATCACGCAACCCACCGGACCGGCTACATTAGGAGGCTTATTGGGTTTCGGAGGTTTGACCACTGTTTTCAGGGAAAAGTCCGTAGACCGAGAGTTTTGAACCCGCCATTTTCGGTATGATCAGTAACATCCATGCTAGTCGAATTGGCCTGAGCTCACATTGAAAGTTCACAAATGAGAACACCTAAAAGGGAACATTGCGGACATATTCTCTCCGGTCTACGTTGCAGGGACGGAGACTTTTCAAGGCCTCCAGTCACAGGTCTCGAGTCATGATTCATGTGTAGCATCGTCTTTTTAAAATGTCAACGATATTATTAGCTGAGACTAAACCTTCTATGAGGCCGCGTGAGCCTCGAAACATCACTCAGACGACCCTCTGGATTTTGCAGCCCCTTCAGTCAAAATCAGATCATGCTTTTGCCCGTATAAGTAACAAAAGAGAATTTCGACGCTATTCCGAAGAATGCAAGGGCCCGATCACACAGGACTTTCCCCATCCTGATCGTCACGCTTCTTGCTCCATTGTTTCAATCTTCTACGTACATGTAGGATTCCAGTGCGATCGGGGTTACCCGGTGTCTGGCTCGCGCCTGCATTGACGGCTGTATTTGCCTCATTTCTGTGTCCCCGAGGAGAAAGTTTTCTTATGTCCCAATCGTACATATATCCAACAGCCACAAGAAGGAAAGGCAAGGGTACAGTTACTGGAGCAATAATGTAAGCGTATGATACTGCGACGAGCATAACTTAGGAGAGGGGCCGTACGAATGACCACCAGAGACCACCAAGGTGCGCCGAGGAAAGATTCCACATCTAATGCAAATAGACTAGTGAGGAACGAAAGAGGTAACTGGTTTGGTCTTTAGCATGAAAGCAGTAGGCTAGAAATTGGCCAACAAAACTTACAAACCAGACAGTGACGACCGTGAATATGATGACTCTCTTTCCCTGGTCCACGGCTTCTTTAGCCTGACGATTAGCGATTTCTGTCTCGTAAAGAGTAAGAGTGGTTTGCAACTGCAGATCAAGTGTCAGAAGCTGGTGACGGCAAAGGTCTTTCGATCCTGGGCTTACAGCCTCTTGAATGTTGCAAGCAAGTCTGTCCAACTCGTCAACGTCATTTTTGACATATTTGGCCTTCATGTTCTCGTCGAACGCTGCGTTGCTTGCACTATGGATGTCTTTATCCATACTAGTCTGGACCTTCTCTTGATAGTCGGCGATGGTCTTCAGAATATGCAACTCGTCACGGACGTCTTTGATCTGAAAAAGAAGCTTTGACGCTCTCCTAGTAGCCCCTAGAACATCCGTGATTGTGAGTGAGTGGTTCTTAGCTCTGGAGTGTTTCTCATCCAGTTCAACAGGCTGTTTGGAAAACTGGCTAAACAAAGCTGTTTCCTTTCTTCCCTATTGAGTGAGTTAGCAGATATGCTAGTGACTCGGATTCAGCTAAGCCAACAATTTCGTTGATAAAATCGGAGAATACTTGGCGAATCGATCGTTCCTCGGTGGATGGGGGGATTTGTTGGCTGCGCCCCGGCGATATGCTTTGCCGATCTTGCTTCGGGGGATCAGAACGCCGAGTCTCAAGCTTATGTTTTCTTTCATAAGAACCGATGCAATACTCTGCAATGACTTTGCTTAGTTCTTGAGGCGAACGCAATCCGCCATTGAGACTCCCGTCGTCGGCTCGACGGCGGAGATGCTCGCGAATTTCTTCTACAAATTCACTGGCTTTCTCCATCTTGGCGCATGATGTTGACGTGACAAGCCATTCTGTACGAGCAGTTAGTGTTACTAGAAAGCAATTAGTCTGCAAATTCTGAACTGACTGTCTCCAATGGTCCATGCCCAAAGCTGGCTGACACGAAGTATTGTTTTAGGCATGTCCTTTTCATCTGCATGTGGCGTCAGGTACTTCGAGATCACCTGAGTCCTATTGCGTTCTTTTCGATCTTCGGCGGAATCTTCAGCGAAGTGATAGTAGTGTTCGTCCAATGTCGGAGAGTCATGGATAACAGAATCTTTGTAAGCGCTGAAAAGATGCCGGCGCCCGAACAACGGAAGCGTAGTCGTGTCGTTCTGCTGTTCGAGCCCCTCCCTTTCATCGTACTGCGAGACAACAAGGAACGGCATCTTTTGCAAATTGTCAGCAATGTTACAAAGAAATTGAAATGTGTTTAATCTTACATATAGTGCCGATGCTGGACATTGAAAAGTATTGCTACAATGAGCCTTCACGTCATCTTTAGAAAGGCCTCCAAGACGATATCCAGCACCATTTAGTGCCGGAGCAATTTCTGTGTAAGTATGTGTAAGAATTGACAATTTCATCTTGATGCAAGCTTACTATGTACTCACTTTGGGTCTTGTTTGTGTCCAGTGCCACACCTCCTTCTTGTAGCATTCTGACGTAACGAGGCCGCATGAATCGTGATGCAGAGGTTTTGTCGGGAACCTGGACCCAGCTGGCTTGTAAAAACGAAGTCAATTTCTCTTGGTACCCTTTCTCCTTTTCTGATTGCGTTTTCATGATCTTCATCACTGTGTTCTGGGTAAAGGGGAGATTAGCCATAGATCACGGACCCAAGTCGAGATCCCAATCAAAGCTTACTTTCATCCAGTCCATCTATTCGTTATCAGCTTTAAGAACAAAACACAATTCACCATTTACTACTCACATTGGTGGCGGGCAGATGAACCCACGTAAATGTGCTTTCAGTATCGGCATGGTCTCGTTTTGCGGACTCTGCGGCTGTTTCTCCCGAATCAGACTGCTCAATTTGGCCAAGTGTAATGACGTTGATTGGTTCGTCATCATATACGACTTTGTCAACCTTTCGAAACCTGAAAGCCTCTAGCTCCCGTTGGCGAAACCTGACCACTGCTGCGTTGTAATGCTCTAGGCACTTGGTCATGTCCTCGGTGGATCGCGAAGCCTTCCAACGCGTGCTAGGGCTCTTCGTCCTCATCTGAGGAAGAAACTTCAGGATGTCTCCCATTTCGTCCAGGACTTTTCCGGGGGTCAATTCGTCCTTCCGGTCAGCATTGCTCTTCGTTTTTGAATAAGGGTGGCATTCCTTCAACTCGTCGATGATCCTAGTGCCGAACCTATCAAGGGCGGAACAATTCAGCATTACTCGAGGCTTGCGATGATATATCGCCCAATCGACTAGTGTCCATTCATCCTTATGATTTAGCGCATCGATGACCTCGCGAAGTTTTAGGCTTGACAAAATGTCAATGGCGGTAGCGTGTCGTTCCTCTTTCTGTGCAAGCCAGCAGAGAAGTTTGTCTCGGGTAACCGTGTCGCCCTTGAGGCGGTTGACCATAGCGTCAAGTAGTGGGCCAGAGACATCATCAAATGCCGTCTCGTTTGCCATGTTCTGCCGTAAAAGATTTTGTTCCGGCCACCATTTGATCATTTCCAACGCGATGTTTTGTGCATGAGGGCTGGCAAATGTCTTTGCCAGAGTCATGGCGTGATCCAGAGCCGTCTGATCGATGTTGTCGGTGATGTTGGTGATGTGGGGGCTTGGACGCAACTTTTCAAGAAAGTTTCGAAGGGAGGCTTCTGAAGCGAGACTTGGTTCAGCAACACACAATGTCATGAGGACTGTCATCCCCTCGTCATCACGTTGGTCGATGACAGCCTCTCGAACTTGAACGTCGTTTGAACCAAATTGAGCTAGGTGATCAACCATCATGTTGAAAACGTCGAAGTTGCCCTCCTCGATTGCCGTCATCATCGGCGTCCAGCCATTCTTATCCGGGATTCCAAGATCCACTCCTGCTTTCAGCAAAGCATAAACGACACTTTGGCGCCCAAACCAAGCGGCCCGATTGATTGGCGTCCACCCCTCGAAATACTCCTTGCAGTTCAGGTACTCGCGGTCAACTTCGACAAGACGAGCTAACAACTCAGCGTCTATTTCATGGTAGCTGACACAATGCAGCAGACACCATCCATCCCGGTCCTGGCCTCTAGTTGTGGCCTTTTTGTCCAAGAGCAGTTTGATCAACTCCTCGTTGCCCTGGTCGCAAGCGACGTGTAGAGGTTGCATGCCATTTTTGTCTACTGCATCAACGTTTGCGCCAGCATCGATCAGCTGTCTGGCAATCTTGTTAAGGCCTGACTGAATCGCGATATGCAAAGGGGTCCGACACCGCGGCTCAAGGGATGGGATATTGACATCTTTTTGCAGCGTCTCCCGGAGATTCGGCGGCAAGGACGTCTCGGAATAACCGACCGGTGCCGTGGTGGACGCTTCAGCAGCGGTATTATTGGCGTTATTGACACTAGTCTGGATAGCAACGTCGATAGCCTCCGATGTAACATCATTGAGGCTAATGGAGGGGCGGTTGGAGACTGGGTCATCCGTGCTGTTCTCAATCTTCTCAGCCAAATCTTTCAGAAAGGCAATAAGTCTCGTCTCCTGTCCTGGATCAAATTCCGCGTTGTCAAATACGTTCGGCTGGAATTCTTCATCGCCACGAAGGCTTTGTTGATCATTATCTTCGTTCGTTGACTGTGTCGGAATGTGGCCATCTATGGGTTCAACAAGATCATCATCGCTGAGCTGTTGGTCCCGTGGACCCTCGGCTATGGGATCCATGGTGAAGGGTCGATCTCTCAAGGAGAGAATGACTGAAAGGTTGAAGTAGAGAGTGAGGAAACTTTCCAGGGGAGGCTGCGAAAGCAGGAGTTCAAGAACTCTTGTGTGGCAAGAAAGCCTGCCAAGATGGATGTCCCTGAACACCGGCGCCCAGCCTGCCTAGACATATGTTCCCAAGAGTTGAGGGTCATGCATGGGGCGAAAGAGTGTTCTTTAGCAATTCCTCCAAGCTGGTCGCCAATTGGTAGCCTTGTCACCCACACCACTTGGCATTCATGTAGCTCGCAGAGTAAGCAACGCTCCGGCTGAATTGTGATCACAACAGAAGCAGGATTCTCGGCGCTTACTTCCGTTTTGAGTGATACAAAGCAGTGACGGCCCACTCACCACGTTGTTTAATATGCAGCTCGAAATGCTTACTTCAGAAGGCGCGGCTGGCTCCCCTGCAAAATGCGTGCAACCCCGCGAAGAAAACGTGGTCGAAAGGCGAAGGGAGAAGGCTTATCGACAGTCTGAATTGGCGCATGACCTGGCACGAGTTGTCAGCCTGCATGATTAGAAATCCGTCTGTCGTCGAGACCCAGGCTTGTCATTTACCTATATGACAGATCACGTTGGACGAATGTCGAAGCTTCACTTTGAATACTGCCGGTTTCTTTTCGCGCCATGGCAACCAGGCCCTTTGTAGATTCTCGTCTGACATGTGCTGCTAAAATTTAGTAGTATCTGCCGTCGCCATTGATCTTATCATCTGCTTTTGCACATCTGCCCCAGAAAGTGAATGGGATGGATTACTACATCGACTGCGAAAACTGCTCAAGGAGCGCCTGCATCAATGAAGAGCCTCCCAATTGAGGCCAAGATCACAGCAAAAAAGCTTCCGGTCCTGAACTGCGTTATAGGCCATTCTTTTCTCCCTGTCGACCGGGGAATCGGGGTCCGCGAATGCTTCGTCCAAGTCGTAACGTAAGCCAAATAGCTGAGCCATCACGTACATGATGAGGCCCATAACTGGCCACCTAACTCCCACATCTAATCCCAACTCACGCCCTCCCTCCAGCCCTCCGCCCCTCCAACCACTCCAACACCTCCTCAACATTCCTATCAGCCGGAAACACAGGATACCAAACCCTCACAACCCTCCCGCCCTCAACCGCCATCGTAACCCTCTTCAACAACCACTCCTCCCCATACTCAAACGTAGGCAGCCCCAACCCTCTCGCCATCTCCAGCCCCGCGTCGCTCAACAGCTCATACGGCAAGTGCTCACGCTCCCGAAACTCCCTCTGCACCTCCGCCGTCTGCGCCGACGCGCCAATCAGGTGCGCCACGCCCGCACCCGCCAGCCGCGCCGCGTTGTCGCGGTACGAGCACGCCTGCGGGGTACACCCCCTCGCGCCCGGGATGGCGTCCCACTCGGGCGGGATGACCTCGCCCGAGGCGGCGGAGCGGGGGTACAAAAAGATGATAACAAGTTCGGGGAGGGTGGAGACGTCGACGTGGGTGGACGGGTCGCTGGCGGTCGGGAGCGGGATGCTGGGGAGGGAGAGGCCGAGGAGGTGGTTGCAGGCGCCGTCGTCGACGGGCGGGAGGAGGTTGGACGGGAGGGAGGATGCGAGTGCTTTTGGCATTTGGTCATGAGCTATTGCATGCTCCAAAATTCCGATCACTTAAGGTATGTTTGGGGTTGAACTCACCGCTCATAATGTGGCATTGAATGAAATTGTTCGAATTAGATGTGAGGACAGTTCGATCATGTTCGTCCGTCTCATGGCTGCCCAAGGGGTCTCTTTGAATAATATTTGCAACACTCAGAACACTGTCCAATCGGAATGAAAGAGCATCGTCTTCGGTTTCGCATTCAAGATCTGCGCAATACGAAGCAATGAATCTAGGATGCTGCAGTCGCCGGGCCCACTCGCAAGATACGCCAGTTACGCCCATAAGAAGAACACATCTTGAGTAACACCACGAAATTGGAAGAATCTTCCTGGTTCCTGGGTGTGACACCGGAATGGGGTCTCTAAGAATACACAGTGACTCACCTGTGTTCACCTCGGACTTGACCCACTACGATTGATATCGGCAGCAAGTGCAGTCGTGCTTATGATGAGGACGCGTGAGTCACAAGTAGTCTTCATTGGAGAAGAGTCTCTTTAGCATAGAGTGTATTTATGGAGTGACCAAAAAGGCCTATTGGTTATCAAAGTCGAAAGGAAACAAAGAACATAAGAAAGGATACCACGTGTGTCCCACAACATTGAGGAACCCCAAGTCCCCATACCCCCATCGAGAAGAACAAAAGAAAAGCCAGTAGAGTGATGCAATGTGCGTAGAACTGATGAAAGCAGTGTCAGCTCCTTCGAGGGCCAGTCTCTGGATGATGTTACACAGATGGTATCAGAAGCACACATCAATACCATTTTGGGATACTTGACGCTGCCACCAAAGATATGCTGCAGACTGCTCCGCGACCTAGTGGGGAACAAATGACACTGAATCTGGGGCCGAGTAAACCGCGCTGCGGTTGCCAGGCTGAGGTGCGCTCATGGTTCGGGGAACGCTACTGCTAGCAGACGTGTTTGACTCCAGCGGTGGCCGCTGGGTCCTCGCTCTCTTCGCTGGCGGTTGAGTAACGCCAGTGGAGGATTCCTGAGTCGTTGCTGATGCTCGCTTTCGGCGGTGGTTATGAGTGTGCGTAGTTGGCGGCATGCTTGCCAGAGCAGCAGGCTGCATGTTGTTCTGCATGTTCTGTATGTTGTTCTGCTGCATACTAATCATTGCCTCTAACTGCATTTGCTGTTGTTCCAACTGGCGCTGCAGCATCTGACACTGGAACAGCGTAATCGAAATTGGCGACTGCTCGAACCCACCAGTTGAAAGTTGAGTCTGTTGAGTCTGTCCTTGGGAAAGCAAAGCTGCCGGTTGAGTGCCATATTGTGCCATGTAGGACGCATCGTTGAAGGTGTTGAGGCCTGGAGGTGCATGGCCTGTCTGAATAGTGTTGACCGCACGGCCATTCATCCACTGTTGCGTGTTCGGCATGCCACTCAAAGTGGTAGTAGCCATATTGAAGGGCACGCTGTTGGGAATTATCGTGGCGGGCATACTGGCGGACGCGTTGTTCATCGTGGTCATTCTTGATGAGAACTGATTGAAAGTGGGATGAACGGCTGGTTGGCTTGATGTTCGCTGAGGAAGTGGTCTGTGTGGTCTTTGATACTCTCCAACTGATGTTCTGGCGACAATGGGAGTTGTTGCGGCTGTCACGGGTTGGAAGCGAGGCGGCAGACGCTGTGTGTGGGAAGATGCACCGTGGAAGACAGCTTGAGGCGGAGGCAGACGGGGGCTCAGGACTACGAATAATTAGCTTGTGGTTTAGCATTGAAGAGGAGTGAAAACATACCCAACAATCCCGATGGAGTCCGAGGCGGCCAGATGCCTGTCGTGTTCTGCCAGGGATATTCTCGGTCGTGAAGTTGAGTGGCAGGAGCAGTAGCAGGCTTCGCAGCATCTAACATGACCGGGCTATCGGACGGAGCCGGTGGCGTAGCTGCTGGCGTGTCAGCTGTGCGGGAAACAATGGACAGAAGTCTTCCACTTACTTTGCGCGGTTGCAGGGGAGATAACCTCCGAAGGCACGCTTAACTGCTCAGAGGCGGTCTCGCTGTCCTGCTCTGTAGTGTCGACGATACGAGTTACCTCGGCAGCACCATTGGAGGTCTGCTCGTCAGGTCCGTCCGTAGCAGCAACGAAGTTCTCGAAGTTTGCGTTGAAATCCGCAAAGGTGTTGTTGGTGAAGGCGTCGATGTCGAAGGTGTCGTTGACGAAGCCTCCGGCGGTGAGATCGTCGTTATCGGTGATGGCGTTCGCAAAACCAGTGTTCTGACCACCAGAGACATCAATGGCGGTCTCTGCAGAAGCTGTGCTATGGGAAGCGACATCATCGTCGTTGGTGACGGCGCGAGGGGCCTCGTCGGTCATCTGCTCGAGAGGTTCGTTCGCATCTTGGGTGGCGACGGCGTCCTCGCCGGCACGACGTTCGGCCTCAGTCTCGTGGCGCTCCTCCGCGTTCATCATCTCTGCCAGACGAATAATACCTTCAGCAGCTTTCCGTTGGTCAGGGGGGAGGCCTCTGGCGATGGCCCATTGGACGTCAAGCTCCGCCTGGTCGTACATTGTGATGGCTAGGGGTGAGATCGCGAGATAGCGCGGTGCGAATAGAAGCAAGTAAAACGATAAAATGCAGACAACTGTGTGGTACGATAGTACAAATCGGAAGCCAAGTATTGAGGTGACAGTTGATGGGGAATGGGGTTTTTTGTGGTTGCGAAGAGAAGAAATTTGCAGAGTCGGCGAGGCGGAAGGGGGGAAGACGTAGAGGAGAGGGCAGAAGTCGGAGAAAGGCGTGGAAGGGTGGCTGGCGGAGGACTTTCCGCGTCGCAAGAGGCAGGAGAGAAAATTTGTAATGGAGGCATCTCCGAAAGGAAGGTACGACCTTCGCTGCCATGGAGGAAGGAGCGAGGGAAGGTGGCAGGTGGTTGACCGACATCGCTCCTTCCTCGCCAGCAACGACCCTCAAGCTCCACGCGTGTTAACGCGTCGAGCTTCACAATATGCAATACGATGAACAGAACTTATTAAATGGCTACTTGAGTGAGTCCTGAAAGCTCTCCCGTGTGGGAAATTCGAAGTATACAAACAACATTGGACTTGGTCAGAGTCTAGACTTAAAGTGACTGAATCACGGCTGCGTATCAACACCATGCTGCGAATCACTCATGCCTCACGATGCGGAACGTCGAAAGAAGGGCTTTCGATTACCTCAGCACTATCGACCCCTGCTTTGCTGACAACCCGTCCAGGTAGGCCGTCGCGCGTGCAAACCCGAATGACCACACCTTTTTGGACCAGCGGCAGTATCAAACAGATCTTGCGAGAGCCAATATCTCATCAGCACACCTCTCTGGCTGTTCCATATTCACCCAATGCCCTGCGCCATCAATGTGTACTGCCCCCCGCCAACAACCAGGGTCGACGCTGGTCCCATTCTCCATGGCCTCAAGGGAACCCGGAACTTGATATGTTCCCCAGTCGGCTGTGCCAGAGACATACTTTGTCGGCACAGCTATCTTTGTCCCTGCAAAAGGCTGAAGGTCCTCCGCCTGCTTGGGGTCGATGATGGCCCTGTACCATTGTAAAGCGCGATCAAACTTTGTCCGTCCAAACTCCTCAGAGTATACGCGAAGGTCTGCATCAGTAAGCCAAGGGGTGTCTGGAAGCTTCTCAAGAACATTTGGCGGCTCTTCTGCCATGTCCAGTTCGACGTTTCCGCGCATCGACAAGTCTGCTCTCATGACGTAGTAATGCGGCATAACAGCCAGCTCTTCCGCCGTCCATGACTTCAGAGGGTGCGGCTTGTTCCCAGCCCAGTCCGCAGACTTTAGATGGAAATAGCCCCTAAGGAAGTCATGAAGAGGCTGGCCCGTTGGATTCGTCCACTCATCAGCCGCACCGGACGACGCGTTGTAGTACTTGTAGTGCTTTCTCGGAGGATCCAATTTCGCGAGAGACGCCTGAATATCCGGATCCCCTCCAGTCTTATCACCGTTGGCGGGAGGACCCGGAATGCCCTTGAACGGGTGTGCCATGAGAACAAGCGACTTGACCAAGTCCTTGCGTATTATCGACGTTAGCGATGCGGGCACGGCCCCGAGATCGTGACCGACAATCGTGTGGATAGAATCGTAGCGTAAGCCCTCGAGAAGCGACACGACGTCGTGAACTGAGAAGACAGGGCGGATGGTTTCCTCTGCGATCGGGCTGAGGTCGGAGTTGTGTGTTCGTCCGAAGCCTCTCATGTCGGGAGCCACGGCGTGATAGCCCGCGTTCGCGAGCAGCAGCAAGATGTACCGCCAGTCAAACGACAGATTAGGGAAACCATGAAGTAGAAGGATTAGGGGAGCTTGGGAGTCTGATGATTTGATCTGAGGGACGGATTCGAGGATATGCACTTTGAGGCCCTTTGGAGCAGTGTCGACGAACCGAGACGTGACACCTTGTGGGAGGTTCCAGGGCGGAAGTTTGGCAGGATCCATCTTGGTCAACGAATCCGTATCGTCAAGTCTGAAATAGCAACGAGTGAGACCAAGTATCCCGGAGAACATGGACTAAACACTGTAGAAATACCTTCACGAAAGAGGGGAAAGTTGCTTATGGATGGTCGTTGGCATGATTACGTCATGAACCTCGGCATTTCAGGACCAAGGAGACGTGAAGTCAACCTCATGCGCGATGATCTGTTTTCTAGATCAAAATATTTACTTGAAACTGAGCGCAGAGACAATTAATCTCGAAGGAGTCGATTCGTCACAAATGCTTTATTCCTGATCTCCAGGCTTTGTCTGAGTGCCTCGGTCTTACCATTTACCACACCAAGCTCTTTTGTCCTTCCACAATGAACTTGTCAAATCTTGCCTCCTTTCCAACACCCTCGGCTCCCGAAGCATGGGCGAACAACCCAAATATCGGCCCCGTCATCTCCCTCGCGACCAGATCTGCTACACGTGCCGACCCCGCTTGCTTCCAATCCTTGTCGTCGTTCTCCCGGTAGAAGAAAACGTACTCCTTTGCCGACGTCTCAACACGGAAGCTCAGTGAAGCTGCCTCCGAGCTGATTCCCAGGAACACATTCTGCTTCTTGTCTTCCGATGTGGTTGTGACATCAAATACCAGCCGCGACGAGGCAAAGTCGTACGCGAGAGAAACATGACGCAGCGCGTCTTTGTAAAGAGCCAGGCCTGCAACGAGAGGGTCTCCCGACTTCGTCGCCGAAAGGTCTAACATGACCGAGGCACTCGCGTCCATTGCCCTTTGCCGCTTGCCAACGAATGTAGCTGTACCGGATGGCGATGAGATGCTGGAATTGCTCGCCCGAAGTCGAAAAACCCTCTCGTCACCCTCTCCGCTGAACTCGTACTTGTCGAAATCAGGATCCCGAGTGTAGACCAGATCAACATCCTTCGGCGATGGCGGCAGATCTCTCCTCAGCCCAAGTGGTTGCCTCACCTCCCGCTGGAACTGCATCCTCGGCTGCTGCACACTCGGCCACCCTCCCTCCGGCCACTCCACCGCCGTCAAAAACGTCTCCCTCCCCAAAGGCGGCGCCCCATCCTCATCCCTCACCCCCAACACAGCAGCCCACCAGTCCCCCTCTCCATCCTGAAAGAGCTCTCCGTGCCCAATGTTCTGCACATACTCCGCTTTCCCATCCGCAGTCACGATCGGATTCCCCTCCCACGACTCAAACGGGCCCCAAATACTCTTTGAGCGCCCAATACTCAACATGTGATGCTCAAACGTCCCGCCCTCCGCGACAAGCAGATAATACCACTCCCCGCGCTTATAAAAATGCGGGCCCTCGGTATCATACCTCGCGAACCCGCCCCAGATCTCCTTGACCTCGGACAGCGCCTTCCCCGTCGCGACGTCGATCTCGAACTGCTTGATGGTGCAACTCGGCTGCTTGAGGCGATCGATCATCCAGCACCCCTGCACGTACGCCCTCCCGCCGTCGTCAAAGAATAAACTGGGGTCGATCCCGTGGAAGGGGAAGTAGATCGGGTCAGACCACTCGCCAGCCCAGATGTCGGCGGTGCTGACGTAGAAGTTCTCCAGACAGAATTCCCCGTCGCGGCGGGTCGCGTTGGTGCAGATGATGTAGAACCTGCCCTCATGGTGTCGAATTGAGGGTGCGAACAGGCCCGCCGACGAGACCATGATGTTGCCAGTGTCGAGGGGCATCACGGCCGTCTCGGCGCGCTCGAGGCTGAGCTGCTCTTTGCGGTTGATCGCGTTGCCTTTGCGTCTTTGTTAGTCACGACCCTACGAGCCATCCTGCGATACTGAGATGGGCACAAACCAATGTGTTTCCATTCTTGCAAATCCGTCGACGCATATATCGGTATCCCAGGGAAGACGTGAAAAGACGACGTAGCGAGGTAAAACACCCTGTCCACAAAGACCACAGACGGGTCGGGCGCAAAGCCGGGGATGATGGGGTTGCGAAATGTTTTCGTCTCTGCCATCGCGGGATATGTCTTCCGGCTGCGAGGTTGCCTAGATCAGGTCATTGCCTCAACCGTTTGGGGTCTGCTGCCCGTCGGCACATCAATCTTATACCGCGAGTGCAACCACCCCGCGCGTCATGTAGTGGAGATGCGGCGAGATGGGGGGTTGCGGGCCCAATTCTCCGCGGAGGATTATGCATGCAGACAGCCCACTTCCGATGTTAGAGCAGAACCCACTTGGCGCGGAGAAAGACAAATCCAGGCTTCCTGAAGAGAACCTGGCCATCACTAGCGGTCATTGCTCAGCTCATCCGAGACTCTGGAATTGAGTCGCGCGAGTACGTCCAGAAGCGTGCCAAACAGGGACTTGGCGCGAGCGGAGATTGCGTCGTTGGTCACGCTGTGGATGATTTCAAGCAGGGCCACGCCGACTTGACGGAGCTTCTCGACCTGGTGGAGTGTCAGCTGGAGTGCATATTCAAAGCAACTGTGGCAAAAGACTTACGCATGGCTCTCCGTTGGCTTGGAGTGCTTCGAACGGCAGTTCGGTGACAATCTCCAACAAGTCACTCGCAATCTCCACCTTCCGGAGAGACAACATCGTGGGATCGTTAGTAAGCCCCAAAATCTCTGCGAACCCACGATCGGCGAACCGGCATAGGAGCACAAGACGCAACGCATGTAGCGTGACGAAGAGGTTTGCTTTCTGTGTGGCAAAGGATCGACTCCGGAATTGTGCCGCTGCTTCGTTCGTTGTCGTATCTGTACTAGAAGAAGGGTCTCTTATCCAAGGCGGACAGTTGTGCAGGATGCTCGTGAAGTCGAAGTAAGACTGCATGATGCTGCTTCTCAGAGTTGTGGTGTCTGGGGTTGTTGTGACGACAGCGTCATTCCTGCCTTGAAGACGAGTGAGGAGGTTCAGGTCGATGAGCATTTCTGACGCTGTGTACCAGAGGCGAAAACAGAGATAAAAGCCTACGCGTAGTTGGTCTTCGAAGGCGACGTTACTTGAATCATGCGCCGAGTCCATTAGTCCGCATGCCATGTTCTCGTCGAAGATTGTCGTGATGGGCGTATCCAGACACATTTGATGTAGAGAAATAGGCACCTTCTGCAGGATAGAGGCAGACTTGTCACCAATGTAAAGGTGCCAGAACGCATTCCTCCTCAGCTGAGCCTCAGGCCACTCGAGCCCTCCAAAACTCGTCTCATCATACAGACGCATTTCCTGGACGAGGCGCAGAGCTTCGCCCATAACATGCCACGAAACCCGCGTCTTCCCCAGCGCATGAAGCGCATTCGAGTGGAAGTACCGGACAATCACCGAACTGCTCTCAGGATGCTCAACATCATAATCTTGGTACAACCGAAGTGCCTCTCGTGACGTTCTGAGAAAAGGCCATGCCAACGCGCTGCCTGGCGCGAAGAAGTCGCTTGGCAAACTAGACGACACGAACGCGCACATGCCTGTCAACAGAGCAAATGCACGGATTGTCGATACGTCCGAAGCGGAGGGCCTGGCAACCAAGCTGCTGGGAATCGCCGTTTCGCCCCTGAGAATTGGGACGACAACAGGGACGGCTTGGCGCACCACTGGCTCGCAGATCACCGGACCTGTGGGAAACTCCCATTGCATGTAGAGGTCGATGCAAGTGGAGAGAACGTGCTCCAACGGCGCATATGGCAGCGCCTTTCCGAGCGCTGAGAGAAGCTCGTCTTGCGCTTCGCGGAAGGGACTGATTCTAATCTCGGCTGGAGGGCTTGAGGTACTCAGGCAGGAAACTTCTGCTTCGGCTTCGATGCCAGTGGAACTGTCGATAATGTCTGGCGAGACAGCCTCGGCCATTGTCTGCTGAACAGCATTGCTAGTTCGGACTCGGCGCTCACTCGCGTCTTTGTGTATTTTGAACGGAGGGCCTCTTTTCTTTGCCGGGACGGTGTACTCGCATGCTAAACAAGACATGGAGCAATTCGAGCACCGAGGCTCCTTTCCATCGCACTATGCCAATCAACAACGCACAAAAAAACAACAACTTGAGCCACTCACCTTGACCTTGCGCCGTCTGCACCCATCGCATGCTCGTTTCGTCATCTGAAATAAACTAGATGTTCGGGGTGTAGTGTGTTGTCAATCCAATTCTCCGAATCGCCGAGCAAGTGTGCTGAAGGAAGTATTTTAAGGGGCAGCTGACTCGGACAGAAACGAAGGGGCATTGACAATCCTCCGCGGTGAAATACAGTCGGCCAATGACGTGAGTCAATTCGGTGGGTTTGCGGGGATCGCAGCATGCGATGTGGGGGCTTTCAGATTCTGCCCATGGGGAAACATGTGGTTCGACGGCTCAAAAAGTTGGGGATGATTTTGTTCAGACTAGATCTGGAGCGGGAGTATTATAAGTACGGTGCGGAGGGCCTCCGTTCTCTTTCGTAATGGAGCAACTGCAACTCACTCTGACTGTTCCATGCGTGTCAAAGTAGCAGTAGCGCGACAGGATCAACCGCAATGTCAGCCACGACGGAGAAGCCGACCTCTGGCTTTGCAGAGCTCTCCAAAAACAAGAGAGTTCTATCATGGTGTAAGTCCGGTCCTTCATCATGCCGATATTTGTTTCCTACGACTTCAATTCACTCATAACTTCATAAATAGGCCTCCTCATCTTCATCTTGCCCATCAACTTCGGCTACGAGCTCGCCTTGGTCGGAAACATCCTCGCAATTCCCTCCTTCTT
The DNA here is from genome assembly GCA_025328985.1 of Colletotrichum sp. SAR11_239. Classification (NCBI taxonomy): domain Eukaryota; kingdom Fungi; phylum Ascomycota; class Sordariomycetes; order Glomerellales; family Glomerellaceae; genus Colletotrichum; species Colletotrichum sp. SAR11_239. Next base: position 784,825 of record JAKMWZ010000001.1, read on the forward strand.
GAACAAATTTGGAGTTACGACAGCCACAGGGGCGAAAGAAATCAGCACCCATGATCAGCAAATCCTCAATGCCTCAACCACGATCGGCGTCTTCGTCGCAGCGTACACAACCGGTTTTATCTCCGACATCATCGGCCGCCGTCTCGTCGTACTCATCGGATGCGGTCTCTGCATCGCCGGAATTATGGTACAAGGGTTCTCAAACTCAATCATGATGCTCTTTGGCGGAAAGCTCATCAGCACCGTCGGCTACGGGCTAGGCCACACCCTCGGACCGGTCTACGTCGCTGAGATCGCCCCAGACTCTCTCAGAGGCGTGTGTCTCATCTTGATCAACACCATGATTGTTCTCGGACAATGGTCTTGCGCTTTGGTCGGATACGGTGGTTCATTCATCGAAAGTGACTGGGGATGGAGGCTGCCTGTTTTCACTCAGTTGGTGCCCCCCGTTTTGGTCCTCGTCCTGGGAGGTCTTTTGCTGCCAGAGTCACCCACCTGGCTCCTGATGAAGGGAAGAAGGGGAGAAGCCGCCAAGGCATTGCGTAAGTTTAACGGTCCGAAGCACAATGTCGAGGAAACGCTTGCCATCATGGAGACTACACTCGAGAAGGAGAAGGAGCTCAACGACAGAGGTGCATCTTATCTCGAGTGCTTCAAGGGTCCTAATCTTCGCCGAACCACCATCGTGGTCGTCGTTTATCTCGCGCAACAGCTCGCTGGTAGCAACTTTGTAGCATCTTACCTCCCGTAAGTCTCTTCCATTCTTTCATTCGAACGCAATACTGACCGGTCAACACAGGTACTTCTTCACAATTGCCGGCGTAGGCAACCCAATTGGCATCGCCCAGGTCTGCTACAGCATCCAGCTCCTCGGAAACATCTGCTCCTGGTTTCTCGTGGAACGCACCGGCCGACGTCCTCTCATCGTCTGGGGCATCATCTCGATGTCAGCGCTACTGCTGCTGATCGGAGGTTTAAGCGTGATTGAGAACAACCAGCAGGCGCTTGCTGCAGTCGTGGCCTTCATGGCCCTTTGGGGTTTCCTGGCAAGTCTTCTCTCCCAAATATTGGCCGAAATGGCAATTAACATCTGACTCTTCTCAGTATCAACTATCCATCGGCGCTGTCGCTTTTGCTGTTGGGGGCGAAACACCGTCACCCCGCCTGCGTCAAAAGACCTACTCAATCACGATCATGAGCAACACCTCCGCCGGCTGTCTTGTTACCCAGCTGATTCCGTTTCTGATTAATCCAAGCAACGCAAATCTGGGTGGAAAGGTAGCCTTCGTATTCTTTGCACCGTCTTTGATCTGCTCCGTCTACCTGTTTTTCTGCTTCCCTGAGATGAAGGGCCGCAGCTACCTTGAGCTGGAAGACATGTTCCAGAAGGGCGTACCAGCGAGGAAGTTCAAGGATTACAAGCGTGAAGTGGAGACGGTGGAGGGCAAAGATGGAGAGAAGGTCGCGGTTGTGCTCAAGGATTGATATCCGATATACTCTAGAATGGTGTGGCGACCCTCAAAGCCGAGTTAAGTGTACGGCACTCATTTCAATCGGAATTGTCTCGTCCTTGCGTGCGAATTGAACTGAAGTGCTTCATTAAGGCTCGCACAATCCTTCTTACTGGAGGCCGATAGTCAGCTGCGCACGCAATTTGCTGACCGGGGCATCCGGGAACCCACCGGAATGGCGACATCGGCGCCGACGGCCGCAACGGTGAAACCCTGGAAGGATTCTGCGTGGAATGGGGAGACTTTTCATAAAAGCTCACACCCGATTTGATGTCAAGATGAATTCACTCTTCCGCGACATGGGGTTGCTCCCGTTGGGGAAACGGGGAGTCTTCCGACCCACCTGACGTGCTCGTGTTCCGTGAAGACGCAATTCTACCACCCGTGGCGCCATCAACCAACGAACCACTGGATCAGATAAGCGCGCATGATCGTGCGCTGGCTCCTTTAACGGCTTTAAGAGGTGTCGATTGTTTACGAACAAGCTTTCAGCCAGCTTGACTGGCACTCCAGACTTTCACTCTTTCACAGGAAGGTGTTGTGGACGTAAAGTTTATATCAACATTACTAAAATCTGAAGTCTGTCAAAATGACTGGAAAGATTCGCCGGGTGGCTGTGATTGGCGCCGGGCCCAGCGGCGCGGTCGCAACCGACGCCTTGGTCAAGGAACAAGCTTTCGACACCGTCCGAGTTTTTGATCGGCGGGCCGTTCCGGGCGGTACATGGTAACTCAACTTTTCGAGCAAACTTCAAGCCAAAAGCCGGGAGTCTAATTCAAATGACACAGGATCTACACCCCTCATCTACCAGCAGCAATCCCATCCCTGCGCAAGCTGCTCGATGGAAACGCTGACGCACCCGTCCCCATCCCAACCCAGCTTCCGGCCCAGACTGAAAAGTCAGAAGCCGTCAACAGTCACCAAATCCGCTTCTCAGACACAGCCCAGCATGAGCATCTGCATACAAACATCACGCCTGAGATCATGAGTTTTACTACGGAGCCTTTCCCCGAAACGTTGACTGATCGCATCCGAGAGAAGTACGGCGATGATGCTCCGTTCCGGGGTCGCGGTCAAATCAGGGACTGGGTTGAGGACATCTTTGTGCGAAATGGTCACGAGAAGCTGCTCGAACTCAATACCACAGTCGAACTTGCGGAGAAGAAGGGCGATGAGTGGGTTCTCACTCTGCGGAAAGAGCTTCCCGGAAAGGATCAATGGTGGCAAGAGAGATTTGATGCCGTTGTAGTTGCGACTGGTCACTACAATATTCCTTGGATACCCGACATCAAGGGAATCGCCGAGTACGATGAGAGGTTCCCGGGAAGGCTTGTGCACAGCAAGCACTTCAGGGGCTCTGATAAATACAAGGGCAAGGTACTTCACTCACCCACTCTACTGCCCCGCTGGGAGTTGTTTAGCTCACAAGATGCCAGAAAGTGATCGTTGTTGGAGGATCCGTTTCCTCACACGAGCTTCTCCACGAAGTCCTTCCGGTCGCGCAGCACCCAGTATACGCTTCTCTTCGAGGCGATCCAATCCCCCACTTCGGCTGGGAACCTTTCACGCATCCTCACATTTCGATTCAAAAGCAAATCGTTCACTTCTGCTCCAAGACAGGGACCATCACGTTCGAAGATGGCACCAAAGTAGAGGATGTCGATCATGTAATCTTTGGCACTGGCTACACATTCAGCTTCCCATTTCTGCCTAAAGTGCAGGAGAGAGTGGTGCAAGCTGACCGCCGCTTGCCGGGTGTTTACTACCACACGTGGGATATCGAGGACCCGACGCTCGCTTTCCTCGGCATGGTAAGTGGTGTTCTTTACTCCCGCATGACCGGGTTGCTAACGTCAAACAGTGTGGTGGAGGCTTTACGTTCAGACTTTTCGAATGGCAAGCCGTCGCTGTCGCTCGACTTCTTGCTGGTAGAGGAAATCCATTGCCATCGAAGGAAGAGCAGAAAGAATGGGAACGAAAGCGCGTTGCCGAGCTCGGAGGCGGCAAGGCGTACTACACCATCGCGCCGGACTACAAGACAGTCTTCGAGTACTTCAGATCAGTTGCAGGCGATCCTGAACCAGGCACAACTGGCCGTGTGTTGCCGCCGTTTGACGACAACCTGTTAGATATTTGGGCTACGATGGGAACGGCTAAGACCAAGTCTTGGCAAGACTCTCGAAAGAAGGCGGAAGATGAGCTTGAGGGCCAGAAAATCAGGGCCCGGCTCTGACAGTGGCCCAAGAGAAGCTAGGGTTGGGTGCGCAAAATATAGGGATAGATTGAATTAAACGATGATGAATAAGCCGATTCTGCCATTGAGATAGCCGTGGTGGCTGACGTTTCTAATTATCGTGAAGCTAGAGTAGATTCTGCCTTGTTTTGCCTTGAACTTTGCCACTTTTGAAGCATTGGCCGTTGTAAATACTTGATTCTTTGGACTTCAGAGACTTCCTTCATCCTCCCTGTCAGTTCCCGTGCCCGCTTTTGTCTTGGAAATGGTCCTTATCAAACTTTTCGCAAGACCACCCAAGCTCGTTACAGCCCTCTTCCAAAACCCATTAATCGATTCAACTGTTGATTTGGCGACGTCTACAACGACACCTGGGGACTCTTGCTCCCACTTTTGCAGGCAGTCGCGGCATAGCCCTGCGCCGCCTGGTAACTTCTCGTCTTTGCCTGTTGATCGATACTAACAATCGAAGCCAGACTTAACGCACCTTTCGCAGCGAATCACAGTCGGAGTATTGCGTATCCGATGACCGCAGTCGTACGTATAGAAAATGTCTTGGCACATGATATGACGAAATCGACATAGGGAGATGTCACGCAGATATCTGTCTGCGGTGCTGTGATCAGTAAAAGACAGATTAGTGATGCATGCGCCGAGCGGAGGTATGCTGCTTTATCTAAAATAAGGTAGCCCAGATTACACACATTATGTCGGGAGACTCTGCTTATGTAGGGCACCGAAAGAAGAATCTGCTGTTTAGCTTTAACATGCCAGTCTTGGTTCTATCCTGCGTTGGTTTTGTCCCTCAAAGGCTGGATAGAGCTCCAGTTGAAATATGCTCAGTGCAGGTCAAGCACAATGGCTCGAACAGACCGAGAAGCTAGCTAAGTCAAAAAGAGTTGTCGCACTTGAAAACATGTCTTGTTTTACTGAAAGCATGAAAGGTTGAGAAAATTCGTCGGTGAAACCAGCAGGTTTTAGCTTTGCGGTACGTTGGGGAAGCTGGCAACGAAGGAAGGATCTAGTCTACCAGCACTTTATCATGCGAGATCAACTGTTTAGAATGGGTGATGATGGTCACTTTTATACTTCTCAGAATCTTATGCTGACTCATGAATTTCACTTCGATTCATTGGCTTTGCTTCCAAAGTGAATTTCCCGTCAAAGTGTGAATGCTGAAAACTAGAATTGCTACGTGATGTTGACATGTCCGTTACTATCATTTGCCCTTCCATGATCCCTCAATGACTTCCTCTGCCGTCTTGGTGACGATGTCCGGAAACTTGGGCTTGATATTGGTTTCCTTCGGTACGAGAAACTGCTCAGTCCCCGCATAGTAGTGCAAAATTGCGAATAGCCTTTCCGACTCCTCTTCGCCCAGGCCTATGTCCGGGAAGTCTGAAATGAACGAGATTTTGCCCGATTTCAATTTCTCAAGGTCATCATAAGCGACACGAAATTTCGCCCCTAGGTGCTAATTAGTATTGTTAGGCGCTCAGACGGTTCGTGGAAGCGGACATACCTCGTGCTTTCTCGGAAATCTCAAGAATCTCGGATATCGATCGCGTCTCCGCGATGATGCTGGTGATTTTATCCCACTTGTCCAGGTCCATCAGGCGAGCAATGAACTTGGCCATGTCCTGCGAGGCGATGAAGTTGACCTTTGCAGAGCCGTCTCCGGGAATGACAGCCCATTTCTTCTCCACATTCACCATGTTGACCCAAGGGTGCATGTACGTCTTCCAGTGCGGCATGCCGAAGTAGTCCAAGAAGAAGCCGTTGACTACTCGAGTATACTCCAGATTGGTGCGATCCAGCTCATCAATTGCCTCAAAGACGAACTTGGCAAGAGGGCTGTCCTCAATATGCCTGTCGAGTCTTAGCATTCATGCACGTACTACTATCAAGATGCTCGGCCACGTACTCTCGCTTGTGCAGCATGTCGTAAGCACTGACTACGAACCGCTTGGTCGTGCTTGATCTGTCGGCGGCTTTAACCAGCTGAACCTGGGATACGCTGATCTCTGCTGTGACTACACCCATAGCGCTAATGACTGTGTCGATTTTGTTGGCCTCCAAAATCTTGGCGGTTCCCTCAATGTCCGGGTAATTGACTGCGAGGTATTCGACTCCATCTTGGGGCGGACGACTCTGTGAGAAATGTCGGCGTGTTTGCTCACGATACAGTCAAATGCGCATTCTTTTGCTTACTGCTCTTGAAAGCACAAACACTTTGTGTCCGCCGTGTTGAACCAGGCCATCAACGATGGTTCGCCCAACTGGTCCTGTACCACCAGCAACTGCAAGAATAGCCATGGTGATGCTGATTTTGCGTTCGTTATTTCGTGAAATAATCTCAGAATATCACCACTTGGAATATCATCATGGGAAAGAGGTGGCTGCATATATAGAAGATTCACCGTAACGTAGGCGCTGGGACCCCGCGATTCATATTCCGCTGATGCTTAGTGGGCACTTCTGCTGCTACTGAATTGGTGTGTGACCTTGAGCTGGGACTACTACCCGATAGGGAATAGATACCTAATACGTAGAGGTAACATCCAAACCACGGAATAAGGAAGAAAACAAAAGTAGAATCCAAACATTCAATCGACACAGAGACAGTGCCTGCGCCGCTAATTGATGTGGCCTCTACGTCAGGTTCTCGCAGTATTTATAATCAAAGCTTTCAGCATATTTCCATTTTTGGAGAAATTCAGCAGCCCACCTTGGTATGGCTCAACATGCAGTGGGCACTAACTGTAACCGTTAACCGTCATCCCGCTGCAACCCAACCGTAGTCCATATAAAACCCTCTCAACTTCGCACGAAGCAGCAGAGGAAAAAAGGCAAAGGAGAAGAAATCGAAGTCACAATGCATCGAATCGAATCAGAAGTCTTGATGTGTACGGACTTTGCTCGGGGCTCCGAATCGCGGAATATTTTAGCTTCAAGGCATGTGTCACCACTCTAGTTGGCGGAGACTCCGCGAAAGTGGGGTACAGTAATTTGACCCGAAAAGGAAAAAGAACCAGCCGGACATTTGGAACCCCGATCATCCTCTCTGCCGTGCTCATGATGAATGCCGTGTCTTATTTGGTATTTCAAAACATCGGGCATCGAGAACAAAGCGGTGAAGTCTCAAGCAAAGGAAAATCGACATCAGACACCTGATTATCATTTACGACTGAAATGGTGATCATATGTGGTGCTCGTGACTTTCATTACTTCTTTGTATCGATAGACTCTCTCTTTTTCGTCGAATCGTCATTTTGGAAAATCAACTTCAAGTCGTTTCAACATGGTATCGGAGATCGCCTTGCAAGAGTCAACTACATCTCAATCAGCATCCATCCGCGATGAATCCGGAAAAGGAGTCGAAGATGCCAAAATGAAGAATGAAGCGGTGCCGACCTCTAGGGAGGACACAAGCCCTAGCCCGCCACAAGGAGATCTTGAGGAACCGCTTACATATCCTGAAGGAGGGTTGCAGGGCTGGTGCGTGGTTCTGGGATCTTTTTGCGCCATGGTGTCTGTGTTTGGATTGCCCAACACTGCTGCAGTATTTGAATCCTATTTCTCCGAGAACCAATTGAGTGAATACAGCCCTTCTCAGTTAGGGTGGATATTCTCGATTTATCTCTTTGTTTTGTTCTTGTTTGGAATTCTAGCCGGGCCAGCCTTTGACAGGTATGGCCATCGAGGGTTGGTTGCTGCGGGGAGTCTGGTAATGATTGCCAGTCTAGAGATTCTCAGCTTCTGCACAGGTAAGAGCATCCTAATCACTACCCATGATCACTGACTGATTCTCGTTAGAATATTACCAGATCATCCTGACTTTCTCCATCATGGCCGGCCTTGGTGCATCCTTTCTCAATACCCCGTCCTTCGCCATCATTGGTCACTGGTTCAATACCAGGAGAGGCCTTGCGATGGGTCTCGCAGCAACCGGTGGTTCATTCGGGGGCGTCATCTTCCCCTTTGTATTGCAAGCTGCTCTGCCGAGATTCGGCTTTGCATGGAGCATGCGCTTACTTGGCTTGGTTTATCTCATCTTCGCAGTACCAACAAATCTCTTGATGAGAACACGTCTTCCACCAAGCGAAAAGTTCGATTCCATCTGGCCGGATATACGGCTTTTCAAAGAACCAAAGTTCGCCTTTTGCTGTGGAGGTGTTTTCTTCATGGAGTACGGGGTTCTGATTCCGCTCACGTATATCATCTCTTTTTCCATGAGTAAAGGGCGCGATGCAAGCTCAAACTATTTACTGCCCATTTTGATCAACGTAGGTAGTATCATTGGGAGAGCATTACCTGGGTTCGTTGCCGATCAAATTGGACGTTTCAACACCATCGTCCTCACCGTCGGTCTGTGCACGATATCCGTCTTCGCTATGTGGCTACCGGCGGGTAGCTCATGGCCAGCGTTGCTTGTCTTCACCTTCATATTCGGTTTCGCTAGTGGAGGCAACGTGAGCCTCATTCCGGCTTGCATCGGACAGCTCTGCGATTCTCGAGATTACGGGCGGTTCCTATCTACAGCGATGCTGTCCGCCAGCTTCGGAACTCTTCTTGGCATTCCCCTTGGTGGGTTGCTGCTGGGAATCAAAAACCAAGAGACGGCATGGACAGCATTGATCTTGTTTTCCGGGTTTTCATATGTTGTATCCCTCGCCTGTTACATTGCAGCCAGAGTGCTAGCAGTTGGTTGGAAACTCAATGCAGTGTACTAGCATCCATGTAGAATCAATACACACCGCAACCTTGTTCATAGCCGCCTTCTCATCCTCGGCTCCTGCCCCGTCACTGATCTATATAAGGTACATACTTCCCATGGGCATGTTTTAGAATGTCCTCACTCCGTGAAAACCTTGCCAGCGCGGATAACTTCCAGCACGGCGTTGCTATGATCCCACAGCTTCTGCCTTAGCGCGTCCTTGTCCACCGAAGCATATTTCTTTGCAGCATAACAGCTCTCACCATTCCAGGTCAACATATACGAGCCACTTCCAGGTTGTCCATCGGTTCCAGCAATAGCAGAACTGCTGACCTCGCCAATGCTGTCAAGACGTTGCGGCGGGTAGTAAGATGGCGATGCCAACGACACCATCCGAGCCCCTGACTCTTCTAGGTCTACGTCCACGCCAAAAAATGGCAGGACCTTAGTGAATAGGATGCGTATCCACCAAGGATTGGTTGGGTTACCCATGCCCTCGTGCACAACGAGCCCGGGATAGATATGGGTAAAGCGTAGCTTGCCCTGGTGCCTCTTTGCCATCTCCTCGAAGACCAGAGTGTGCATGTAGCAAGCGTGTGATCGCGCTTGCGAATAGTTGTAGTGAGACAGGTCACGCAGTGAAAGATCATCGGGGTAGAGCTTGCCTTCCATGCCTGCGGCGTAGATAGATACAACGGCGGCTGGAAGTGACGACTTTAACACCAGAGGCATGAGCGACGTGATGAATGCGATGCGGCTGTAGTAGAAGCGGGCCATGGTCCCGTCTAGACCCTCCTTGGTGTCTGAGAGTGAAAACACGCAATGAAGGTCAGCCTAACTAAATTTTATCATAAACGCCGGTATTCGTGGTGGATCGTACCTTGTCTTGGCAGAAATATAGTCCCTCCATGAGATAGCAAGAGGAAGTCGATCCTCGTAGTCTCGCCTGTGGCTGACGCATTGCGCTCTTCAGAGGAGATGATATCCGCGCAGGCCTTGTCTACTTGTTCAACGAGTGATAAATCCTCGACTTTTATGTAGTGAAATTCGCCCGCCTCATAAATGGCGCGACACTCTTTTATGATCTTCTCTGCGGCATCAGCGTTACGGCCAACGAGGTAGGCTCTCAGACCCTGCCCATTGTGTTTCGCGACGGCGGTGGCTAGCGCCTTCAAGCTAAGAGGCCCGATGCCTCCAGTGCCGCCTGTGAAGACGGCGACGAGCTTCTGGCTTTGTACCAACTCGCAATTGATGGCATGGACGGTATCCAAATTAACCATGGCGGCAGATGAGGTATGTCTTGGTTTCACAGGTGACGTGTGACGCGTATCGAGAAGATGTGGCTGGATCTGCCTCGGAGGCAACACCCAAGAGAAGCCCTCTCATCCCTTATAAGTAGTACAATTACAGCGGCAGATCACTGTTGTAAATGCTTAGAAGAGCATGCCTCAGTCAAAAGCCACTGATCAATGTGATGAAATGCAAGAGTAAGCCCTAGCCATTTCAAGAGGCGGAACACGGCAGGCTAGGGACTTTTGGTATCAGGACCAATCGTAACGACTTTCAAATACGACGGGAGGTTAGCGTCATTTCCGTCGGGCTGGAATGGGACCCTCCGATTCGACGGAAGTCCCTTCTCACGTGGCTTATAAATGGTTCGGACGCAACATGGGTGACATGCATAAAACCCGAACCCGAGTTTTAGCGTGATGCTACTAAGACAGTCCTTCGTCTATGACGCCGATAACACATCGTCGATATTTCACTTCCAACGTTTCAGCCTCATGGAACATCAGCTAAGAGCACTCGCATCCCTACGATCATCGCATGCAAGTCGCCTCGGATATCGCACGTTACATCTTCCCTCAACACCCATTTGCATGAACTGGCTTCCAACCCCTGTCAGTCTTTACCAGCGACAACAAACGTCGCATCATGATCGAAGACACCTTTCCAGATCCAGCTGAATGCTTAGAGCTGGGTCCCGGCCGGGGGACAGTCACAGTGCCAGATCCTACAGAACAAAGGGCCGATGTGAATCTCCCTCCGAAGCGCTCGCATAAGAAGTCTCGCCTCGGCTGTACCAACTGCAAGCTGCGCAAGGTCAAATGCGATGAGACCCGCCCAGCCTGTCGCTCTTGTAGGATACGTCGAACAAAATGCGAATACGTACTTGCGCCTCCGAGAAAGCCTCCAAAGCCTCCAGCATCTTCGCCTTCAAAGGATTACCCGACGACCTCAAGCGCCTTGTCTGAATGTAACGCCTTGAACCCGAGAATGGTTCACGAGCCTCTGATCTGTCTGCCAACTACCGACGCTGTGGACATGAAATTGCTGTGGTTCTATACCTCCTCCACATGCAAGTCGCTCTCATACGCGGACGACATCCAGCGTCCAATAAACGAAATGCTGCAGACCGTTCTGGTTGAGCATGCCTTTGAGGCACCTTTTCTGATGGACTCCATTCTCGAGCTCGCCAGCCATCACATGCGGAGCCTGGGCCAAACAACGGAGCCAACTCGCACTCTGGTGTATCAGGCTAGGTCCGTCGAAAGGTATCGCAAGGCCATCGAGGACGCGAAGCCAAGCACGTATGGTGCTCTTCTGGCCAATTCCGTGTTGCGACCCATACTTTCGACGCAGGCGTTCGGGGACCCTTCATCTAATCATCCCCACATTCTGGACTGGATGATTCTATGGAGAGGCGTTGGATCAATCATCAACATCACCAGCGCGTCATCTATCAAGACGACTGGAATGGCGCCATTATTTTCCCGACCTCCCATGGATCTAACTGCATCTACTGCCGCAATTCCGAAGGACCTGCTCCTAATGATATCATTTATAGACCGGGAGGATCCTGACTTCGCTGACCTTCAAGCGTACCAAAACGGCCTGAGAGCCCTAGGCTGTCTGTTCGACAGCCTGAGCCGAGGTATTGACTCCGTCATGCTTCTGCGTATTATCACTTGGGGCACCGATTCCGTGAATGGGATCGTCGATCTAGCGAGGGCTAGGAGACCGAGGGCTCTCGTGATAATTGCACACTACGCCTGTTTCTTGAAACTATTGCAGGGTGTATGGTGGTTGGCAGGCTTCGGACAGCAGTCCATAAAAGCAATTTGCCAAGAAATTGGGCCTGAATGGCACTCGTTTCTGAGCATTCCGTTGTCAGCAATGCTGCTGGATAGTCACTCAGATCTGACTTCACTATTGCTGGGCGCTGTAAATCGATAGAGGCGCTGGAGGCTCTTAATCTAGATGAGAATAAGAAAAAGCCGTATAACATGGAGAGAAAACGTAGCGGTAAAATAGGGAGACTCGACGTGATTCTTTCAAGAGAGCCTGCGTTGTATCTGGATCTCAGGCAGACGAACTTGGGTCAAGGTCATTGATGAGTTTTTCTGAATCATCCCTGTCGGATATTTTGCCTTCAGCCACCCCAAATCCGGCCAGTAAAACGTGACCTCGCGCGTAATCCTACGTTGTCAGTGGCTCGCGTGAGCTGTCTTAACCTACAGAATGTGGCGTGCTCGGGTTCGGGTTCCTAGCGCGGCCCTCAGGGATCAAAGGGCGGCGCCCCACCAAACGCAAACCCGAACCCGATAAATGAGTTTATCGACAGGTCTGGAGAGCCTTCAGATAATGATGAGTACTGGTCGTTCGATTTTTAATCCATCGATGTCACAATGCATATAAGAAACCGTTATCCTCCCTCATCCGGCTTTCCTATTGTTGAGTATGCAGTCGCTCAACCTCACTGTTCACTACGCCTGTTTATAACTAATTTGTTAAAACGACATACCCCTATCGTTGAGTTCACGACATAATCATGGATCATCTGAGAACTACAGCTATCATTGTTGGCGGTGGTCCAGTTGGCCTTACCGCGGCATTGGCTCTCACACGGGCAAGCATCGACTTCATCGTCCTGGAGCGACGAAAGGAAGTCGTGGTCGAAGAGGGATCTGACATGACCATACTACCGATGACCATGCGCGCTATCGACCAGATGAATCTTCTCGAGCCTTTATCGAAGGTGTGGAACCCAGTTTCGGGCATTTCACGGATTGATGATCGTGGTCGGGGCATTGGTAAATTCCGTGTATTCCAATACTTACGAGAGAGGTATGTGGCAATGAAGCAGAGACTGCTCAAGACCTGTTTACTGATTACGCGCATGTTTGTAGTACTGGATATTACCCCCATGTTCTGAGCCGCAAGAACCTGCTCAGCACGCTGTACCAAGCCTTGCCGAAAGATGCCCAGAGTCGTATCTTCACCTGCAAAACCATCACTGGCATCCACAACTTGCCAGAAAGCATCACAGTGTCTTGCACTGATGGCACAAAATATTCCGGAAATTTTATCATCGGAGCCGATGGTGCTTACAGCGCGGTTCGAACACAAATGCGAAACTTGGCACTCGATTCGGGAGTTCTCAACGTCAATGAAGTGAACCCGTTCACCACAACCTACCAAGCGCTGTGGATCCGCTTTCCGACCGAAAGACTGCCAAGTTGCAAGCCAGGCTCAGCAACCGAAACTCACGGATCCGGGATCGCGACACAGCTCTTCGTGGGTGAGAAGACGGCAACAGCCGGCATTTACAGGAAACTGCACAAGCCCACGCGCACATCGACGCGCTACACCGAGAAGGATGAAGCAGCTCTCGTCGAGGAGTATGGGCACTTGCCACTTCTAGAGGCAACCGGAAGCGGTACTACCGTCTGTCTTAAAGACGCATACGAAGCGCGCCTGGGGTCCGGATTAGTTGACCTGGAAGAGGGTGTTCTCCAACACTGGAGCTGGAATGGCCGAATCGTCCTCGTCGGAGACGCAGCCCACAAGTTCACGCCCAGTACGGGATCTGGTGCCAACTTTGGGATGATAGACACCGTCGTTCTGGCGAATCATCTCCACGCTCTCTCGAAGGCCCATCGAGAAGGAGCAAGCGCATGGGACGCTACGTCACTGTCTGAAGCTTTCGCAATGTACCAGGAGGAACGTTATGAGGATGTGAAAGCAGGCTGTAAGCAGTCAAGTGGCGCCACAGCCATGGCTACGTGGGCAAACGTGGGCTTGATGCTTCTTGATCAATATTTACTGCCGACTCGCTTCGTGCAATGGCTTCTAGGAATGCGGATTGCGATGCAGGCTAGAAACAAGGAGGCCGTGGGTTTTAGATTCTAAGGATTTTTTTTAATCTCTATTGCTAAGTGCTTAGATTTGGTTTCAGGACCGTCATAGTCAATGCATATCCTGCACGTTACTTTAGCGTCATTCTGCTGGATTCGATACCCTTCGTGGAGTTCGCCATGTCCTCTCTTTCAATGGAAGTGACGCCTGTTCTTCTGCTTTATTCAAATCTTTAGAATATCCCCCGCAATGATTTAGCTAACGTTCAGTAAACAAAGCGGTCAATTGGGTGCTTGCGTTCTCCGTCTTTCTATCCTTGTGCGATTGTCTCGATACCCACTCGGTGTTTGCTCGGGTTACTGCAGCCACCCTCGTCAACCTGAATGCAAACGGGACCAGCTTGGAAAAAATGGTCAAATCGAAATTTTGACTGTTGGACTTTCCTTCCCTCCCCC